>BGPR01046547.1:0-12017 GCA_013235015.1 Araneus ventricosus
AGGATAGATCAGAAGGTAAATAAGAGCAGTGGACTGTTAATTAAATAAGTTTGTTGTAAACAAAAACATGAACGATCAAGGTACAATTTAAATAAATTCTTAAGTAGTAATATTAAAGGAGAGACGATTCTCATTCCCAAGGGGGAATACGACACAAGGGTCCGTTCGCTTAGGCGATTCGAACGAGAATGAACTCCAATCAATTTCGCACCCCCAAGGTCACGAAAGTGGACAACTAAAGTTCATGAAACTCTGCACCATCAAATGGCGCGAAACTCCGCTGCGAATGGAAGAACGCGTAGGATTCAACATCCCGGCCGACGTTGAAATATACATATTTCAAGAAAAGCATTCTACAATAAACAGTAATTCTTGACATGAAAA
Source organism: Araneus ventricosus (assembly GCA_013235015.1). NCBI lineage: Eukaryota > Metazoa > Arthropoda > Arachnida > Araneae > Araneidae > Araneus > Araneus ventricosus. The sequence goes on from BGPR01046547.1 coordinate 385, forward strand.
TTATCATTTACACATTAAACAATATTAAAATAATAAGTTCAATCATTAGCAATATTCAAATGAAACACAATTCATATCCAACTAATAAAAAAGAACAAAGAAATTTTTTAAAAGGAACATTTCAATAATATACTATTAAATAGTGAATATTATACACACAATAGTTTACATAAATGCACATTTCAAGAGAACAGAATAATGAGTATATAGTGGCTTTTTTTATTATTTTTTTATTACCTTTCAATTGGAAGTACACACAATGTGGAAACAGATCTCTTGAATATTCCCGGTTTCGTTTTAATATCAACTACCCGTATAATATTATCTTTCCCAGGGTAGAGTTTAACTATGCGACCTAAGGGCCAATTAGAGACAGGAACATTATCCTCTTTAATCAAGACCATGTCACCAACTTTAACGTTGTCCTTTTTGAACATCCATTTGTGACGTTGCTGCAAGTTATTTAAATAATTTTTACTCTAATGTTTCCAAATTGCCTGAACTTTCTTAGTTAATAATTGCCACCTATTAAGACGACTATCATTTAATTCTATCATCAAAGGTTCGGGAATAGCCGTAATGGGCCGACCAATTAAGAAATGACCAGGAGTCAAGATTTCTAGATCTTCCACTTCAGAGGAAAGTGGGGTAAGGGGTCGAGAATTGAGTAATCCTTCAATCTGAATTAAGATTGTTAGAAATTCCTCATAAGTGAGACAAGTATTATTTACAACTCGTTTAAAGTAGAATTTAAATGATTTAACACTACCTTCCCAAAGACCACCATGATGAGGTGCTCTGGGGGTAATGTGGCTCCAGGTTATTTCTTCTTCAGATAGAAAGTTTTGAAATAAAGCGCCTTGTTGCTCTATTAATTTAGAAAGACGATTGATTTCATTTTTCGTAGCATTATCCGAAAGTATTTTTCTGCACTTACCTCTCCTAGCCATAAAACGTTTTAAAGCTGCAATGAGAGATTCAGAAGAGAGATAAGATACTAATTCAAGATGACTAACTTTCGTAGAGAGATATATAATAATGCAAACATATATTTTAGTAGGAGGGTACCTCTTACGTAACTTAGTTTTGATATAGAATGGCTCAGCAAAATCTATGTCAACAGAGTTAAATACAAAATAAGTATTAACTCTGTCCTCAGGTAAGTCTCCCATTTTTTGACTACTTATTTTAGGATTAGGTTTGAAGCAAGTTACACAACTGTGCACAATCTTTCTGCATAGAGTTTGCCCATTTAATGGCCAAAATTTCTGTCTAATGTTATACAACAATGCTTGAGGCCCTGAATGAAATTGAATTTTATGATAATACTGAATTATCATATCAGTAACCTTATGCTTGGCAGGCTATGTTTACTGTTATGGGATGTTTACTGTTGTAGGGAAGAATTGAGTTCCTTAACCTACCACCTACCCTCAGGATTCCTTGTGAATCAAGAAAGGGAGAAAGACTCTTTAACTTAGAATTGGGAGTCACATTACCACACTGTTCAAGGCTGTGAATTTCATTGTCAAAGGTTCTTTTTTTTGCCTGCACTTCTCTCAAAATATCAATTTCAGCGTTTTGCCGTTCTATTTTACTTGGAGCTCCACATTCCTTTGAGTTCTTTTTACATTTATTTATAAATCTGAAAATCAAACTTATGATACGTATTAATTTTTGAAAATTATTGGAAATACAAATTACATCATCAAATAAAGCAGAAGTTTTCACAGTTAAACACACTGAGTCCTTAGATTTGAATTCTGATAAATAATTTTTATCAGACTGGTTTAGTTCAGTTTCAGAGTTCAAGGAATTAAAAGAATCAGGTCCCTGAAACCAAAATTGGTTATTCACAAGAAACTGGGCATCTATTCCTCTAGAAAGGAGGTCTGCCGGATTATTTTTTGAAGTGATGTGAGACCAATGATACTCCTTAGTAAGCTCTTGTATCTGAGCTACTCTATTACTCACAAAGGTTTTTAAAAGATGAGGAGGAGTATCAATCCACGATAAGGCTATAGTGGAATCAGTCCAGAGAAGGACTTGATCTATTTTTAATTTAAGTGCATTAAGCACTTTTCTTGTGAGCTGGGCTAGCAGTAGACAAGCTGCTAACTCCAATCTCGGTATGGCCACACTTTTAATGGGTGCCACTCTAGATTTACTGCAAAGAAGAAAGGTGTTATTATCAGATGAATCACACACTGATTGTAGGTATATCACTGCATCATATGCCTTTTCCGAGGCATCGGAAAACCCATGTAGGACAATTTCCTTGGAATTTGGTCGAAGCACAATTCTTGGTATTTTTATGTTTTTCACGTAGCTCAGACTTGCAATGAATGAAGACCACTCCTGAGCAATGTCTGAGGGCAGTTTCTGACTCCAGTCGATCTGAAGCAGCCACAGACGTTGAAAAAATATCTTGGCCTTGCTAATTACAGGACCAAGAAGTCCGAGAGGATCAAAGAGTCTATCTATCTGAGACAGAACGTCTCTTTTGGTAAACTCAGTAGTGGAACTAGTAGAGATATCAAGTAAGAAGGCATCTTCACCATTGTTCCACATCATTCCTAGAGTTTTCACTGTTGACTGTTTTTCGCAGTAGTTGAAGGGGTAGAGGTCCGATTCACTGCTCGCACTAGAACACCACTTATGTAGAGTCATGCCACCTCGAAGGAGTACTTCTCCGAGTTCTTTCTTCAGTGCCATGAATTGGTTTATATCAGCAGCACCGGATAAGCAGTCATCCATGTAGAAATCCTCTAGGAGCACTTTTGATGCTATGGGAAAGTTTTCCCTCTCATCTTTAGCAAGTTGTTGAAGAGTCCTTGTTGCTAGGAAGGGAGCACTAGTAGTGCCGTATGTTACAGTCTTTAAGGCAAACACTTTGACATTCAATTCAGGTCCTTCTTTTCATAATATTTTTAGATATTTTCTTTGCGAAGGGTTGATCTCAATTTGTCGGAACATTTTACTAATGTCCGCAGTAAATGCATACTGGTGTTTCCTAAATCTTGTAAGAATGGAAAATAAGTCGTCCGGGAGGACACCACCAGCGCGCAATAGGTCATTTAAAGAATAACCAGTTGTGCTCTTAGCACTAGCATCGAAGACTACTCTAAGTTTAATAGTGATGCTTGATGGCCGTAAGACACCTTGGTGAGGCAAGAAATAACCGTCATCATTACTGTGGTTACAGTTAGTTATTTCTTCCATGTGATTTAGATTCTTATATTCTCGTAAGAATTCCGAGTAAAAGAATTTCATAGTTGGATCCCGATTTAGTCTTTTCCATAAGTTATCGAGCCTTTTAGAGGCCATTTGATAGGAATCACCCAGACTAATTTTTTCAATCTCAGGCTTAAAGGGCATTTGTACCATATATCTTCCCTCAGAATTTCGATAATGAGTTTTTTCATAGTGCTCATTACAATAATTTAATTCCTCACTAATTGGGGAACTACCACACGTCACATTTTCCATTTCCCAAAATGACCTTAATGTTTTATCTAAGGTGTCCATACCTCTGGACAAAAAAACAATGACTAGTTGCATTATTAATTTGGAAAATAGGTTCTATGCTACCAGAAACTATATATCCAAAACAAGTATCTTGAAAAATTAAACGACTATCATTTAGTCGAATTTTATCTGCTTTGATAAATTCGAAAAACAGTTCACAACCCAATAAGAGATCAACTTTTTGTGGTATATAGAAGGTTTCATCAGCAAGTTGAATATTTTCTGGAATTTTCAAATTGGAAACATCTAACCTGGTTTCAGGTGAAAAATCTGTTATCTTTGGTAATACCATTAATTCGATATCCCATTGATAATTTCCGTTTAAGTTGGACAAACTGGTTGTCACCTTTCTGCTAGCATTTTGAGTTGAACCACAAATTCCACTAACAGGCAAGAATAATTTTTCTTTTTTTAATCCCAAAAAATTTGCACGATCCGAACTTATAATATTGATTTCGCTAGTTGAATCTAGAATTGCTCTCACAGGTACAAATTTCTTTTCTTTATTGCGAATGAAGACTCGAGCAGTGCACAGAAGAATCGACTTACAGTTTAAATTAGTCGAGCAACAAAAACTGGTAGCCGTCTGTTCGTACGTAGTTGAAGAATAGTGGGGAGAAACACTGAGGGGAGTATTTTCCTCCTCGCGGCAGGAATTGTTTTTGTTGTTTATTTTTGAGTCGTCATGCAGTAACGAATTGTGACTATCTCCACACATGAAGCAGTTATATTTCGATTTACAGTTTGTATTCGGATGAAAATATAAACATTTTTTGCACAGTTTATTTCTTTGAACACAATCTATGCTATCTGAAAGTTTGAAGGATTTAAATTTAGAACATCGATATAGAGGATGGGATTCATCGCAATTTTGAAGAACACATTTTTTTAATTTTGTTATGAGAATTCACAATTAGTGATTTTGGACGGGAAAAATTTTGTTTTGACTTCACAAACTGCTTATTTGAGTTAGAGTTTACCGTAGTAGTACAATTTTTGCTTATACCCTCTAGAATGCGGGCACGATCTTCTATGAAATTTAAGAAACAATCAAGAGATAAAATTTCACTGGATTTATTTTCCATTTGGAATAACTTTTGTGATTCGGAATTAATTTTTCCTTCCAAAATATGTACTAATAATGCGTCAGATTAATTGTTTCTCGATAACTTCAAGTTTTCTAACGCTCTTAGATTTCTTTTTATAATGTCTACAAGATTTCTTAGTTGCCTTGGAGAGTCATTTGCTTTTCCGACTGATAATACATTTTTAATAAGTGTGTTTCTAACAGCACGCTTGTTTTGGTAGCGCGCATCTAATGCTGAAAGTAAGGATTGAAAAGTATCTTGATTACTTTCAATGTGCTTTGCATCGTCTCTCAATGACGCTTTCAAATAACAACATTTTTTATTGTCATTTAAACTTTCATTATTGCCTATGATAGACATAAATTGAGTTTCAAATGATTCGTATTCCTCATATCTACCTGTAAATTTAGGCAAGGGTAAATATGGAATTTTTAGTTTTGATTTGTGGACAGTCATCGGCACATTGTCAGCATTAGGTGCTTTTCAATACTTAATTATTAAAATTTTTAATTTTACCTGCAGAACTTCGATTTCTTCTTCCATGTTGTAGATAACCTCCAGGGGTTCTTCCAAGTTAGTGCTATCTGATAAATCCAAATAGTCTGCTAGAAGCTTCTTCATTTGTGCTTTCAGTTCTAACACATTTTGGAACTTTTGATTCAGACTAATTTCTGACTCTTCTGGCGTGGCTGGCGGTTCATAGGACTCTGCAGCTTTATTTAGCCTAGTTATTCTATCCCTGATCGTTCCGCGAAGGCGGTTTAGTTTCTGCAGCATATTTTTACCCATATTTCTCCGGGTCGCTCGGACCAAAAAATGGAGGAGAGATCAGAAGGTAAATAAGAGCAGTTGACTGTTAATTAAATAAGTTTATTGTAAACAAAAACATGAACGATCAAGGCACAATTTAAATAAATTCTTAAGTAGTAACATTAAAGGAGAGACGATTCTCATTACCAAGAGGGAATACGACACAAGGGTCCGTTCGCTTAGGCGATTCGAACGAGAATGAACTCCAATCAATTTCGCACCCCCAAGGTCACGAAAGTGGACAACTAAAGTTCATGAAACTCTGCACCATCAAATGGCGCGAAACTCCGCGGCGAATGGAAGGACGCGTAGGCGTCAAGAGTAATTAAAAAAATGCACTATTTTGGATCAGCTCCAATCTCTTTTTCAGATCTTTGTAAATACGAGGAAGTTTTATCTATATTTAAAAAAAGTTATTTCTCTCTTAAATAAAAATACATCAAGTATTCTGCCTGCCATCTTTACAAAACATTGGAGTTTGGAGATACATCAGAAAAGAAATACGAAAATAATTCTGCTAGAGTTTTTAGAACAATTCTTTCTTTGTTTGAATGTAAAAAATTAAAATTAATAAATATTTTTATGAAATGAATCTCTTCAAATTTATAAATGATTTTATTGAATAAAATGTTTAATGCACTATTTCATTGGGTATCAGATTAACTACTGTATTTTTCAACTTAGCATTTACATGTAAGATATATCATATTTTTCTTTCTTTTATATGTTTCAATCAATGATGTTGCTCCACTAACTTTAGCATTAATTTTTATATTAATAAATAAATTGCCTTAATTTCAAATAAAATAATCGAAACAAATTTATAGGTTTTGTAGTTACTTGTGAGTACAGCATTGTACGAGTTTCAACTAGTTTTTTAAATTCTGATTTTTCTTTTTTTACTAATTTAATTACGTATAAACAAAGTACGTATAATTTTCAGGAGGATTGCCTCGAAATACCAAATTAAAGTTGATGGAAATGAGAGTAATGATCAATCATTTTGTTAGAAAGATTATTCATGTGCTATTAACGTAAATAAGACACTGCGTGCTACAAGTAAAATGCTTTCAGTAGTCGCGCGCAGTGCATTACATAAGCAAAGAGAGGATGAAAGATTTGTAATACTGGCGGTTCCTGATAATTCGAACTTGTTCAACTTTTGTTTCAACTTGTTCATGCAATATAATTATACTACTGGTGGAGAGAGAGGATGTGACACGTGGGAGAAAGATCGGTTACCTTGATAAAGGTCGTATTGTGGTGAGTGTAGCTAGAGTTTGGTATCGACAATATTGTCGTTGGACATCCTTGGAATACTTTCCAAAACGCAGGTACAGATGTCAGACAACTTTGAGGTGATCGGAATCTTAAAAAAGCGTCAATTGATGATGGGTATATTGCTCTGCTAGCGAAACATGCTGACATCAGCGAGCAAAATTGCTGAGGAGTTGTTTAAGGCAACAGGAAGTCAAGTATCGTGGTTTACTGCGGCTAGAAACCTTCATAAGTGTAATATATTTGCCAATATTCTGAATGTTGCATTCCACTGACGACTGTCCGTTAGTAGCTTCGTTTGGACTTGCAAATAGGAACAAAAAAATTCGACTTCTCAAAAATAAGATAATTTTCTCTTCACCGGCCAGAAATGTTTCAATGCTTTAAATGATTCTGGACGTCAGCTTATTTGTAGAGGGTTTGAAACACGGTTTCATTCTGAAAACATCAGGGAAAGTTACGTTAAGGTGGTCCTGGCGTGCTTGTTTTTAAAGGCATTAGGGTGACGGGCCGTTTTGAGCTACACATCTTCGATGGGCATACCATAACAGATGATCTCTCTTGTCAGTAAGTGACCCTTTCGAAAGTCAATTTGTTCCAAGATCCCATTCATCAGGACTTAATATTTATGTATGATAATGTAAATATCGCATTGAACTCCAGTAGGGGGGAGTTGCTGGAAAGTGAAGTTGACAGTTGAATGTATTGATTAGCATGTTCTTATGATATAAATCTTATAGAATGTCTGTGGGGTGCTTCCGGGAGACACGATTTGAACGACAATGTCCTCTAGAGTAGGATTTAGGATCTGAAATTGATGATCATTTAGGAGCGGACATTTGTACCTCAAGGCTGATCAATCATTTGGTGTTGAGCGGGAACAGATGGAGTTAGCAAACCACTCTCATTAGAGGAATAATGCAATTAATTTTTAAGTGAAATCGGTTTCTTCCTTTCCGGGCAGAAAATCATTTCTACAAATGACACTCTTTCAATAAGATCTTTATTTGCTTAATTCATACTGCTTGAGCCCCATTAATCTTTATATAATACAATTATGTTTCTTTACCATATCAGTACTAGATACTGCTTGTGCATTCTAATTGTTCCGTCCCCTAGGTCAGCGATTCTCAACCTGTGGGGCGTGATAACACTGAATGGGAAACACGATCATATCGAAAAGAAAATATTATTAAAAAATTGATTATTTTAGTGAAAGGAAAGTAAAACAAAATACATTTTGACATAATAAAAAATAAAATACAGATTGACACTGATATAATAGTTTTAGTTAGATTAAGGTTCCGTTATAAACTCTTATGAAATTAAGCATCAGATGTGATTTTTTATCAATAATAATTCAACAATTGCTTCTTATTCTATATCCATGACATTTAATTAAACAAACAAAAAAATCCTAAAGTTGCAGATAACGTAGATAAACCATATGTAAAAAAGAACACTGTTTAAAAGACATAATCTATTTGAACAGTTATATAATCTTTGCCAAGAATATATAGGAAGAAATGATGAATTATAAGTTGAATGTCATATAAACTAAAAGTATTTAAACGATAAAAGCGATAAATAAGAACTTCACTTTATGAGATGAAATACAAAAAGAAAAAATGACATACATATGTGATATTTTAATATTTTAACTTTCCTAAATAATCTTAACGACACCTCATTTTAAATACTTCTACTTTCATTATAATAAACGCACTACAACTTTCTTTTCAAGTCACGAGTTTCTAAAGGGGAAATTCCCTTTTCTGGGTGCTTAAGCGTTCTGCGCATTCATTTCTGCCCTTTTTCACGCCAGCATGTAAGCTTTCAACAACAACGCGCCACTCAGGCGTAACCATCTGAATACTGGTCATGGAGCTATGTAAAAATTGAATCTTTTACCTGTGAAGAAATAACGTAATATCCTCAATGCCTGAATGAAAGAAGATTTAAGCCAAATATTGTCTCTTCCATGACCAAAATGGACAACATTTCACCTTATATATATATATATATATACTAAACACTAGTTTCCTCCAAATTGGTGGCATAATCATGTTTTTTTTTAATAAAATAGGATCTTGATATGTAGCTCATTTCTGAAATTTATGACCTCGAATCTGAATGAGACACATTTTTTAAAGAAGGTCATTACTCATTAGCACGTCAAATAAGAATATTTGTCCCCTATCATAAATTTTAAACATTTTAAATAACTTACATCTAAGTGCATTGGAATTTTTTCAAAAGCACATATTTCTGATTTGTTGATATTTTTAAAATAAAAAATTTTTAAAGTTGAGTTGAGACCAATAACAGCCATCATAATCTCAACAGGTAAGAAAGATTGAATATTTTGAGAAAATCTATGTCAAAGAAGACCCACAATTGGTAATCAAAATGAAAAGTAGGAGAAAACGCAGGACGAAACGGATTGAAATAGGAAATTTAATAGCATTCCAATTTTTAACAAAGAAAGCTTCGGGTGAACTTTCGTCCTTTTCAATTTCCGAATGATCGATTTGTGATGAAAAATATTCATTCTTGCATTTCGTTGGAAGCAGTATGACATTCAAGGACCATGCATTGCAACTTATAAAAGAGGCTTTACCGGATATCTTCTTCAGTATACTTTTCTTATTAAATCTTAAGAAAGCAGTTCTGGAGAAATGTGATTTTCAAGAAATATGAAGTGTTGAAATATTTAATTAACCAAAACGCCATTTTCAAGAAATATGAAGTGTTGAAATATTTAATTAACCAAAACGCCGTATATATAATTCATAGATTGTTAATGAATTACACTTTAATTTTTCGAAAAATATTTATTTCCTTTCTCTTTTAAGGATCCTAATTTGGATACTGATAGTAAATTAAAGGATTTACGGATAGGAACTTATTTAGGATAAGAAATTCATTTCAATTTACTAAATTATCTCTTTCTAATATAGAAGGCATACTCCTCATTGCAAATAGGGTGTCATTAGATGACGATAAATATTCTTCATATTTGCCAACTGGTATCATCAATTAAGTGGAAGTATACTCATTTCGAAGCAGTTCCTATCAGAGGTGACCAAGAATCGATTCATTGAGAGGTTTTTAAAAATTGATGAATTTAAAAATTTTAATAGATAAAGCAAGCATTTTTGAGAAATTTTTTAAAGAACATAACCCTAAATATTTAATCCATATCTATCTTAAAATAACTCTTTTTTACATTCTACTGAAATAATTCATTTTTCTTTGAATGTTGGCTGTATTCATTGTAACGCACTTTGTAGTTACTGAAAAATTATAGATGTGTTATTACAAAATGATCATTACATTTATTTCAACTCGTTGTTTGTGCTTATTAATAAATTCTTGTTACAATTATAATGAACCTAAACCTTATAATTTGTTCTTTTTTCGAAAAATGCTTGTTTGTATCCGGAGTCAGAAATTTTTTTTCTAGATCAGTGTCTTCAGAGCAAACAGCAAAATTAAAACAAAACATTCAGCGATGACTGGATTAAAATATCAAGTTCTCTGCAATTTTCTCGATTTTGTTATATTTGTATTCTTATTTTAAAACGTGAGAAAAAGAAAGTCGTATTTTTCCGTTTTCCTCATGAAGCACAAATCGTACAATTAACTTCATAGGAAAGAAACTCTACCGCTCTATTCTGAAGGGGAAAAATGCATCATATGCATGCTAAAAGTACCCAAAAGTAACAGTGTACACTTCTAAAACCTCTTATAATTATTTTTGCATTTCGTTTGCATTCAAGTTTATTCGCAGCTTATTAATGTACAATGTGAAAGCAATTAGTAGTTTCCAGTGTCCAAATAACAGTAGCCGTCTTGAAAAGTGCATCATTTGAGTTGCTGTTAAAATCAATTGTTGCAGTTAAACTGTGTTGCAAAATCAGCATGGTGCCAAAGAATCCAGACATCGAACGTTTGGTTGGTACACAAAAAGTTTCATGAAATCTTCAGTTAAAGCTTCTTTAATGCCATTGGGATGTGGGAGACTAGGCATTGGCCTCTACATGCACATCGGCAGTAAACGTGTCACTGCCGCAAAACTGTTCAAACCAGTTGTCGAAAAAGTTAGTATTTAGATTTTAATGTAATTCTTTTAATCTCAGACATTGTTTTACTCTTTGAATGTCACAAAAAATAATAGTTATACTTATTTAATTTTTGGATTCGGAGAAAATCAAAGAAATTTTGTAGATATAATATTTTCAAACTATGTTTTAACGTATCAAAGTTTCTTGTTCATGATCTGGAAACTTGAAACGAAACAAAGAGAAAAAACAAGGAAAAGAATAAAAGGAAAAATTTCTTTTGTGACTAGCCGCAGTAAAGAGAATAATCTGTCTATCTTCTATGATCGCCTCCAGAGGGTCTTTTTTGGTTAATGTCATAAGCATGATTAGAAATTAATCGCCGTTAACTAAAAAATCATCGGAAGAATCTTTCTCAAAAGTCATTTGCAACAAGGATCTTCAAAAGAACCTTTAGAGAGGTTTTTCAACCTCAAAAAGCAGATAACAAAGTTTCAAGATGAAAGAAAAGAAAAATGAGAAGTTATTCTAAAGTTGTCCATCTCTTAATGTGGGTAGCAGCTGTGAACGCTAAAGTTGAACCATTATGTTGAATCATTTTCTTCACATCGCAATCTTTTATTGGATTAACTTTCTACTATTTCCCGGAGTTAAGTCGTCAGTGATGTTTTTTGCAGTGCTCGTTTAAAGATTAAGGTATGAAATTTGTCAAGTTACTGAAATATAGCAAACTTTCTATGAATCCATATTTGCTTTCTTGCATAGTATTTTATAACATTTACGAAGTATTATACTGTTTAATATTTAGAAGATTTTGAAAATATCCGCGATTAGGTAGATGATACACCATAAACTTCACTAAATT
>BGPR01046548.1:0-12016 GCA_013235015.1 Araneus ventricosus
GGACACAAATAAATTGAAGCTTAAAATTATCATAAATAAAACTTTCACTCTTAATAATTACTAGTAGGTGACCAATTTTAGCTCGAACATTAGCTCCAACAAAAGGAGGACACAAATAAATTGAAGCTTAAAAATATCATAAATAAAAGAAAAATTGTAATTCATTGCAACTAAAAATAATCCAGAATACAATATAATATGATAAATACATAATAATACGTACATAATTATACATAATAATTTCGAATTCCTTGCTAATGGATTAGGAAAAACTTAAAATAAATTTGTCACCATTATTTTTCTTAATAAAAGACGTAATGTATTGTTGTTGCTGTTTTAGTTGGAGATTCTTAATTTTGTCAAAAGGTTTTTTTATAACACTAGGAAAAAATTTTGAGAAATACACATGGGAGTCGGCCTCACCGCCCATTCCTTCGAAGATTTTGTTTATTTACTTTTTTTCTACTGTGGTCTCCAATCTATTGTATAGCATGTCCCCATGGTCTCTCACCAGTCCAGAAAACAATAAATTATATCTAAGTCCACGTCAGTCAAACAACATAAAAATACAAAAACAAAATGACCGAGTTTTAAAAATAAGAAGGATAGAAACAAGATTACCAATTGAAATTCCCCAAGGATGAGTGCTCAATAAAATTTAAGCTTGATATTGATTAGTTTAGTTTAGTTATATTATCGTCCCGTTTTGAAGCAACTAGAATTATTTCGGGATTGAGTACGTCATTTTGAACCGTGGATAGATGACGAGGACGACACCTGAGCTGGCAATCCCCTTTCGAAAGTTCCGCACGGCACCAGCAGGAAGGACGTTTGACTTCCTAGGTTTGATTTAATATGCAGTAGGTCGACATACACGGGGAAACTCGGGTTTTGAACCTGGAACTTTACCAGTAGGCCACCACGACCTTAGGAAGTATACAAAGAGAAATCATTTTTCTCGTTTTTACTAACTTTCTAAGTTTTTGAGCGTTCACATGCAGACAGACAGTAAACCAATACACGACTTTGGACTAAAATTCCATACATCTCTATTATTCTGGTGAAAAAACATACACCAAATTTCAACCATCTAGCTCGTTGCCCTTTTGAGGTATAGTTTTCACATCAATCGGACGAACAGACAGACTTCTCTCTCACGGATTTCTTCCGAAATTTGAAAGAAATCTACAATTTGGATGAAAAGATCACATACCAAATTTCATCTATTTAGATAGCAAGTATTCAATGCTATCTCTAGCCAAGTGCATTCTCAAGTACACGGAAGATAATGATCTTGACGTTAATGAACTGGAATCAACTGGATGTGATGGTACAGCAACAAACACAGGATGGAAAAATGGTGTTATCCGCAACATCGAGCTTAAAATTCAGCGCCTGCTTCAGTGGTTCATATGCTTATTTCACTTCAACGAGGTACAATTTAAATATTTATTTGAATATTTGGACGGAGAGACGACACGGCCAGCGTCATTTTCTGGGAAAATAGGCAAACAACTTGTGAGAAATTGCCCATTATAAATTTCGAAGCAATTGCGTTAGATGAAATCAATAAAAATGAAACTGATCTTAGTAAGGAACAACAGTACCGGTACTTTTCCGTTAGCCGGGCGCAAATGTCGCCAATTGTGAACAGCCAAGTCGCCAAGAAGAGCGAAGCGATTTTCCGTTTGCCGGGCGCATATGTCGCCAATTGTGAACCAAACGCGAGCCAAGTCGCCAAGAGAATGGTTGTAAGAAATTTGGCGGAGTTCTACATTATTTGGCGATTTTTCGTTTGGCCCGGCTAACGGAAAAGTACTGCGTTTGGTTCACAATTGGCAACATTTGCGCCCGGATAACGGACAAGTACCCCAAACGCGAGCCAAGTCGCCAAGCGAGGCGATGTTCCGTTAGCCAGGCGCAAATGTCGCTAATTGTGAACCAAACGAGAGCCAAGTCGCCAAGAGAATGGTTGTAAGAAATTTGGCGGAATTCTACATTATTTGGCGATTTTTCGCTTGCGCCCGGCTAACGGAAAAGTACCACAGTACCTTCCGGCAATTGTCAGAAGAATCCAGACAGGACGATTCGCTCCAGATCTGGCCACAAGATATCCTGGACTTCTCAGTCACTACCCATGTCTGACATGAACAAACCGGGTCTTAAGCGTATATCACACGGAGAGCTACCATAAGCTGTTTTCGTCAGCATGAGCGCAATGCCACTCACCAAAAAAGAGAGCAACGCACAGTAACAATTTCAAAAAGAATTAAGAAAATAATAGCGCGAAAAAAATCCCACGATAGTGCTTAGTAGCCAGAAAATCTAAATACTTCTCACACATATGCGAGCTGGTCAGAAGCCTGATTTTTTGCACTTATTTCTAACTACATTATTCCACAAACAGTGACAGAATGGAACACTGGAATATTTTAACCCAAAGTCGTTAGGCGGATTTGTTCAAATTCTTTAACACTAATAATTTGGATTGAAATTTAAAATTGGAACAAAATTTTAAAATTATGCCAAGTCGCCAAAGCTATTGAAAGTATTACTTTTATTAGCTTTGGCGATTTGGCATCAATAAAGTTCGGCGATCAAATGACTGCTTTGGCGATTTGGTGGGGTTTACAGAGTACGTACCAACTTCTAGATTTCAACCTTATTTTTTTGGAATGTAGCACTCCGTCTGACCACCCCATTAAATGCACAATGTTCTTCAAAATTTTGTTTAATGTAGCAGTTTTCTTGAATTCCAGGAAATTCCATTGCTTTGTGCTAAAAAATATCAGCAATTTTTTTTTAATTCCCTAAAATTAGGTACCAAGTACACTTACCAGTGAACATTCTAAGATATTTTTACCCTTAAAGCTCAGTGGTAAGCATTTTTACCACTTTTGGTTTCTTCTGAATGATCTCTGGTAAGTATATTTCCCATAGCTTATTTCAAAAATTAATTGATAAACTAGCAAAATTGTGCTGTTTTCCTATTTACAAGATCGGTTTATCTTAATATAACCAAAAAAGTCCTATTCGGAAATGTCCCGGAGTTTTATCCTATAAAGGGTTAAAAATAAATATATTTTTTAAAACTTTTGTTTAGATACATTTATAATAATATCCGTATAATTAAAACTGTACTTACATTAACGAAAATGACATTTTTCATTGAATATTTATTTTGTTTCCGCCCATCTTTAGTTAGACGACAACTCTGATGAAAAACTTGGAAAAATGTAATCCAAATCACTGAATATTTTTAGAAAAGCTGTCTTCCAAACAGTTACAGTTAACCCGTTAGTGACCATTATCCTATGTATTAGGTAGTTATATTTAATTTCTGTTGCTAAGGGAAATGCATTTGATTGTTATTTTTTGCTCTGTTTAGCAAGCCAAATAGGTATTCCCATACTGCAAAAAACTTTTAACAATATATACAGTGATATTCTTCACGAATAAAAAAATATATATTTGTATAATTATTAAAATATCTAAAGAAAGAAATCAATTAGATTAAAAAAATCGTTTGGTCATAAAAGAAATTAATTTTAAAATATTATTTTGCTGAAAAAGAAACTAAATAAAAATATCGTTTGGCATTAATTCTTTTCTAAAGGTAATAAAAATAGTTTGGCAACGATATTGTCTTTTGCTAACGTTGCCTAGCAACGGAAAAGAATTATGATTATGAGATTGAACTTGGAATTCGATGTAAGTGAAAGATGTAATGTTTTGTGATGTAAGTGTATGTGCTTGTTTAAAATGTTTTGTGCTGTGGAAAACGTCCAATAAATGTATTATTTTTGATAAAAGGCTTCACCATTCTTCATACTATTCTGCAATACATCACAATACCATCACTTAACTAGATTTTGAATGCAAATAATGTTTTCATTTTATAACTTTTTTTTATTTTTTGATATATTTTTGAGGTGATGCAAGTAATTAGAAAGTAATCTTTATTTTTTGATAAATTGCCATACTTTAAAAATCTTTAAAATTTTGGTAAAAAAAGTTTAAAAGATGACTTTGTACCGATTATTTTTTTTATATATAATTCTCCGAAAAAATAACAGAATTTTTTTAATGGGATTTATATAATTTTAATTCAGAGTTATCTTAATCCTAATATTTTAAACATGATTTAATAGAAATTTATTGAAATCTATGCTTTAAATTAATTCGAGCGTCAATGGATTATTAAATGCTGAATATTACGAACTTTAAACAACTTCTTTGAAAATGAAGGATTAAAACTCACTACGCATATGCAGTGCGCATATTTACGGATCCTACTATGGTAGTGATTGAAGTCGCTTTTTATTGGCTCTCTGCGTCACTTAACTTGGCGTGCTTCTGAATAACGTCGTAGCACCACGCTAAAGCAGGATTTTAAATTATTATTTTGTCTGCTGCTATCGTATCATGGGGAAACCAAAACTACATTCTAATTATGGTTATCTGGGTGTTTCTGAAGAAATTGATGAATACATCTTTGAAATGAAACAAAAAAGAGGACAAACCTTCATCATTTTAAAGTTCTCTGCCACAGAACTTTGATTAAAGCGCTTAACGTCATTCAGAAACATGGCAGGTCACGTAACATTGAAAGCCAACGAAAAGCGACCTTCATCGTAAGGATCCGTAAATATGCTTCCCGAACTGCAAAAAAATGTCAACGATATATACCATCACTTAACCAGATTTTGAACGCAAATAATGTTTTCATTTTTGAAACTTTTTTTATTTTTGATATTTTTTGAGGTGATGCAAGGAATTAGAACCTTTATTTTTTGATAGTTTACCATACTGTGATGTCTCCGCCTTTCCCACAACTGGTCGTCCAGACCACACAAGCCGGAGGATGAAAGGAGTACCCGAGGGAATGACACAAGATGAGCGTAAGTGGGTCGTAAAACTGCCAACCTTACGCACGCCTACAAGGGCCCAGTGGAGAGCTGTTCCTTTAGGCCCCTTGCACACACCCCGATTCGTGTCGACCGGTTTGAAACCGGTCTGCAACATTCCATTAGTAGTGTATAGAGAACAGTTGGAGCTTGCACACGTACCGGAGCCTACAAAAACCGATCGGCTGTCGAGAATTGCCACTGAGCTTCGCCGACATCGGTAGCTGCGGGGTGTCCCAGCGACACATGTAAACCTACTGGCGCTTGCACACACGCCGACTTCTTTCGTCCGATTTCTTGCAGGCGTTTCCAGTAGCATATGTAATTCTTCTGACGCTTGCACACACACCGATTTCAGCCGATCGACTTCGTTCTCGTGGCGAAATAATAAAATTAGTAACATTTTGAAAAAAATATTGAACAATATTTTTAGGAATATTTTTTTCTTTATTGATATTTTCAGTAGTACTAATAATAAAGGTACATAGTAAGTTTAGTAAAATTAATATTTCGAAAATTTATTTAAATACTTAAAAAAATTTAAAGTATGTAAATAGTGATTTTAGTTTGTGATATGTTGGCTAATTATTGTGTTATTTTTTCAAGTATGGCAGAAGAAATTGATAACGTATTCGAGAATGACCAGATGTACATCCGGTATAAAACCGACCGACACGAATCGGTGTGTGTGTGTGCAAGGAACGCATCGCCTTCAAAAAGCCGAACATTTTCAAAACCGGTCGACACGAATCGGTGTGTGTGCAAGGAATGCATCGTCTGCAAAAGTACACAGTTTTCAAACCGGTCTACAAAAATCGGTGTGTGTGCAAGTAGCCTTAGCCTCCACGGGCAAGACCACCCTCGTTTAAGCCGACAAAGACCTCCGTTTAGGATTGACCACAGCCAATCAACACCATGAAGGAAGGGACACGACTGCAGTTGGGTGATTTGTCCAGCTTGAGGACGAATCACCA
This sequence comes from Araneus ventricosus, assembly GCA_013235015.1. NCBI lineage: Eukaryota > Metazoa > Arthropoda > Arachnida > Araneae > Araneidae > Araneus > Araneus ventricosus. The sequence continues at coordinate 5,882 of BGPR01046548.1, forward strand.
GGAGGCAAGACAACAATCACTCCCCTGTATTCTGAAGGTAAGAAGTTCAAATTGAAGGAAAGAAAGAAGGAAGAGACTAAGGTAGAAGGTCGGAGTGCTACCTCCGTCGTTTTGATTTGTGAATCCGAGTTCCTGGAATTGGAACTCCGAACGACGAACGGGCGGGATTTTTTACCCCGTGTATAGCCGAAAGCATCTCGGCTGGAAAGGTGTCCCTTTGTTGGACAGTTCTGCATTTTATCGAGCGTTTGTTTAACCGCGATGTTTTATACCGACCCTCGGTATTTCTCATAACTCACCCTGAGTTATCTGTGGATTGCTGAACTCTCATAGTTTACCGAACTCTCGTGCTAGAACTGTAATCTTGGAGTATTCTCGCCGTTTGTAACTTCAACTTAGCCAAGTTACACATTGCTCGTCTAACAGTGATTTTAGACTGTATCTCAGTGACTCTTGCGATTGATATCCGAGGATTAATTTATCTTTGACCTTAAATTATGTATTTAACAAAATGTACATATAATGTAATCTAGGAAATTAATCAAGACATTTAATTAAAATTATGATTTGTGATTTCTTTACGTCTGCTGATCCATAAGTTTAGACCATGGGGGAGGAGAGAATTTAAAGTTGTTAGGAGTATGGAATTCGCGTGGGTTCCCAGGGCCCTGTGGTGGAAATTGTTGTACTCGTCCACCCTGCACCCACCCAACTGGTTAGATAACCCTTGCGGTTATAGGCACCAGGGGTGTAGGGTGGCGTCATGTCATGTCAATTATCCTTCCCACAATTTAAAGCTACCATTTTTTTTCCTTGCCAATTTCATATCAAGCGTATTGTAATGCATTGTTTCTCACAACATAACCAGTAATTATTGATCTTTTCAACATTCAATTATGTCCTTTGGTCCTGTAAATCCAATCGATACCGCTTAAGGCCAGTATGTGTACAACTACATTCATCCAAGAAAGAAACTGTGTTCTGTTTCCTTTGGACACATGGCACGGGGGTCAAGAAAACTTAACGGAAGCAAGGACAGATGTGAAATCAATCGTGTCTGGAGCACGGCATGCACTTCTTTCCACGTATACCATTCAAATGACTCGATCTCGGAACCCTCTGGGTTCCGAGATCGGGGGTCTATACAGTGGCATAAATGTTAATATACCCTTTATACTATAAGGTAAATAATAGCAGTGTTAAACTGTGAAAGGAAAATATATTTTTTAGATACTTTATTTTCACAGACATCAGTCAAGGACGTTTGGTTGGGTAACAAATAGGTACTATCATTATTGTCTACATGGTTTCAAGCAGCTCTTGACGTACTATTAAGCGTATAACAGAAAGTAAAAAGAACGAACCATAAAACATCTACTGACTTTCAATATTTCTTATTGTCGAGATAGATACGCTAGTAAGCTTTCCTCGTTTTTATTCAGAAACAATTAGCTGGCCGGTTGTCTGTCCAATGCGGTCAGTCGCATTTGCGCTCATCATTAATTAGTGGAATTTGCACTCACATCGTAGGTTTACTGGATCTTAATTACGATTGGCAGGAACACTTGGCGAACAACTAGAGGGGTACTAGTACTCTTTATGAGTAGTATTCTTTATGAGTAGTATTCTTTATGAGTTGAATTGTGACTGAGGGCCAGTTCCACTCTTCCAGCTCGCCAACCCCCAGAAGGATTGCTTAGCAATCTTCCATGTTTACTATGCAAACCCTGCTCGCTTTGCACACGACAATACTGTAGCCTAGTGGGGGGAAACACATTTAGGGTTGAGTTTAATAGATTTGTTGCCAAAGTCGCCATAATCGCACCAACCGATAAAAAGCTTGCCAAAAGGGAAAAAACGTTTCGGGATTAAAAACATTCATTATTCCTATTTTTTATGTGTATTTGTAATTAAAATAAGCACTGACTTAGAAGTTTTTAAAACGTTTAATTCACACTCGCTCTTTTCCAAAAAATGTTATTCCAAATAATTAAGGTGCTTGCCATTTCTAGAGAACAAATTATTTTTCGTTAATTTATTAGCCATTTTTTTATTTCTGAATCTCTTTTCTTCCCAAATTCAATAAGATATCTGCTATCGGAAAGTGAAATCACGTGACCCATCGTTTGCTATAGACGAGTTGTCTGGTTTGTTTACTTACAGTAAAAACCTTGACTTTATCTGCTTGTATGTTGGACTTCAGCTTCGAAGATCCATTGACTTAGCAAATATCTCTGAATATCACGACACTGCTATTCAGCAGGCGGTAATTTTTTTAGAAAAAAATCTTAATCAATACTTCTACAAATAAAATAAATTTATGTAATATGGTTCAATAATATATTAGCAACGTTGTGTTAAGTAGCAAAGACGGTGCAACGGTCATGCGCGAGGTTTCGTTTTCGTAGTTATCGATGAAATGTAATACTTTTGGTTCAATTAGTACCAACAGTACACACCTCCCACCTGTTGCGGTTTATTTGAGTTAATTGAATAGAGAGAATTAATGAATTAGATTGGACGATATAGTAGAGTAGACCGGGGCTAGTTGGACATAGGGGTACTTTGGCCCAGTCGCGATATTTTTAAAACTTTCCGGTATTTAACGCTGTCAGTCCAGACAAGTGTGTATTGTCCCGTCTTCCTTCTTCCACATCAGCGTCATTGAAGAAGCAGCGTCCATTAAAGAACCCCTAAAGTTTTGTAATTTTTGCTAAGCTGAGTAAATCTCCTCAATTATTAATACACACCTCCCATATATTGGCGTTTATTTTAGTTAATTGAATAGAGAGAATTAATGAATTAGATTGGATTGAATTAGTAGAGTAGACCGGGGCTAGTTGCACGTAGGGGTACTTTGGCTCAGTCGCGATATTTTTAAAATTTTCCAATATTTAACGCTGTCGGTCCAGACAAGTGTGTATTGTCCCGTCTTCCTTCTTCCACATCAGCGTCATTGAAGAAGCAGCGTCCGTTAAAGAACCCCTAAGAATTTGTAATTTTTGCTAAGCTGAGCAAATCTCCTCACTTATAAATAATCGTGTTTTTTTTTTTTTCTTTGCTTGCAGATTACAATTTCCATTTTTACAAATAATGCTCAGAAGGATAATTCTTCATTGTTACTTTAGGGATTGTTTGCTTATTGAAATACTTTCAGAATAAATTCCTACACTCATGAGAAACAAAAATGGCGATGTGCAGTTAGTTGGCCCATTTCGCATGGGGTACGTTTGCCCGACGGATAAACAGAGTTTTTCAGGATGTGCGTTATAGAAATATCTCTGAATATGTGGGATTGGATTGCAACGGATTTAATATGTATTAGTTTGGGATGACTAGCAAAGGAGTCAAAGGACCAAACTATGTGTGATTAGTAAAATCTTTCTATATCCTTATTGATACCCAGGCTTTGAATACTATCGGGAACATTTGGCCATAGTGGAAGAAAATCCTAGAAAGGAATACATAGCATTTTTGCACTATAAAAAGAAGACGAGAGATTTGAGTTCTTGATTAACTGAGTTTTTATTTATGATATTAACCCTTTGAGTACTGAATTATTTGAAGATTTTTATGCCCATGGGACGGATTTAATTTGTCGCTATATGGATTAATATGTAAAAGTAATACATTTTATTTGGAATATACTTATATTGGTGATATAAATATATCTTTGAAACAGCATTTTAGTTACAAAATATAAATAAATCTATAAATGAAACAAAATATAAATATTTATATAGAACAAGAACCAACTTAAAGTCTAATAATTTTGTACCGTGTGGTATTTTTCAAAACATGTCGGTAAATGCAAAGGTACCTGGCATTGTTTGCATTGCCAAGTGGTTTCTTTTCTTATTTTATGTTTATAACATACGCGACATCGTTTTGTAGGGTGTTTCTTTAATTCTGTTGCCGGAATATTCTCCGGAAAATGTGCCCAATTTTTCGCTTGCAAACGATGTGGCGCATCGCTACTTGTAGAACGCCCACGGATATCATAATTTGGCAGGACCACTTGCGCCAATAATTCTTCTTAAATTCAGATGACGAGTCAGACTCGTCCACCGTAACTTCGCCCAAGTAAGCAGATGACGAGTCTCACTCGTCCATCGTAACTTCGCCCAAGTAAGCAGATGACGAGTCTCACTCGTCCACCGTAACTTCGCCCAAGTAAGCAGATGACGAGTCTCACTCCTCAAATGTACCCAAAGGGTTAAAAACATTGCCAACTTCAACAATTAGCTACTCTTGATTATCCTAAAGAATACGAAAAACATAATAAACAAGGTTTTGTCGATGCACATGTCGGTCAGAGAACCTCTAATAAAATGAATTTACAGACATGATATTCAATTATAAAAATTACTGCAGTCTTTCTGAAAATGAAATACAAGCGCTACAAAAAGATCAAAGAAACTTTCGTAAAATTCTCTATCAAAATTTTAGAATATAAAAAGAAACAAATCATAATAACATTATATAATTAAAATAGAAAAACTTGAGCTCTTGTTATTAGGTTTAGCTAGCTTGCCTACAATTCAAATCAATTGACTGACGGAGAAGGATTGAAACTTTAAATCAATAGTTCGCGGCATTCGATGAATATCCACAACCGTTACTGGACTGAGTTCATGAAATTTTTAGTGTTCCAAGGATTATAGCCACGAATTCCACAAATTCGACTCAATTATATATAACGGATTTTGATTCATCTTCTTAGTGAATTCTGAAGAAAAATAGACGAAAGTTCAACAATTGCTTATGAACAATTCTGTCAGCCTTCTCTACATATAGATGTAACAGTTTTTCGTCTAATTCTACTTACTGCTGACTGTTGCTAGAAATGTTAATCCTTCACACGCTCATCGTTGTCGGAGTGTATATCAAGTTCACATATTACTTCATCAAAAACTGTTGTTGTAGTATCTCCCTTCTCGAGTCATCGGTACATGTGCAAGGACGAGATCCGAATATCAGAAAAAATCGGTATCCTGGACCTCGCAGACGCACCACGTCTTGTTTCAGTGTCAGACAACCAACAAAACGCTCACACCAAGGAATTCTCCCAGTCAGGCGACACCGGGGCCTCAGTACACCAAAAAGCTTCCGCCGTTTGAATGGCGAGCATATAGTCCAGTGCAAGAAAAAGGATTTAAAAATGATTAAACACAGAACCATTAAACCAATTGCATAAAAGTTAAAGCAATTAACAATTCAGTTAATTATTACAAAAAGGGAATAATAAATTGAGAAATTTAACAAAACTTTAAAAAAATCCATTGAAAAGTTAAGAGTTGCCACAAGACATGAAAGAAACTTTAGTAGCGAAAGTACTAATTTTTTAAATAGCACTGGTAAAGCCGAAATGGATGTTATTGATAAATTGAAATCTTACAATATGCAAGATACTTGTTAAGAAAAACTTTTCGGATTCAGTTTTGATTATAATTACACAATATAGGAGGCGCTGCTATACAATACTATTTGACGATGACCATAAAAGTTGTATCTATTGAATAGAAATTTTGTATATAATACACATAATGTGGATAATAACACAACTGCGTTATTTAAACTATTAAAACATAAAAATATAGAGAAATGTATAATGATAGTCGCTTCCTACTAATAATGGGTCAACTTACCCCTCAGTCCGGGAAGGTTGACCCAGGCGACTTGGTATCAGTTTGGGTCTTAAAATTAATGCTGATGGTTAAATTATTCATATTGTACTATGGCGAATTCTTTCTGAAGGTACACTGATTGTGACATCTTAAAATTTCTTTTTAAATTTTGAATTCCCTTCTTTTAAAAATTCTTAGAAAAAACGGGCCACCTAGCCGCGGTCTACACTATGGCTATATTTCCTTTCAAAATGTACGAAGAAACGTTTTTAGTAAAAAAAGTTACTGCACACACACATTATGGAAATGCCCTCACGCCAACATACGAGAGAATTATCGTGCGATTTGTCGCCAGTTTCCTTAACGCAGCTTTTGGCGAGATCGATATTTATTCTCCGAAAGCAAGTTTTCCCATTCAGCCGGTGACGTCAGCGACGTAATGTGATTGCTTATGAAGAAAAGCATGGCACTAAATTTAGGAATGAATTGGAATCATTTGCTGATTTCG
>BGPR01046549.1:0-12016 GCA_013235015.1 Araneus ventricosus
ACACTGTATCATCAAAATGGGATGTTATCTCTACTAATAATAAAGGAAAATGTGCATGTGTCTGTCTGTGTGTTGGTGCTCTACAGGCCAGACAGTTAGACCTAGAATCAAGAAATTTGGCACAAACATACTTTGGGGGGTGGGAATGTGCACCTTGGAGAACTTTTTGGAAATTTTAACCAATTAAAAATTAAGTGAAATTTTTGCGCTTTTCCTTAATAACTTTCGAAAATATTATAGAGCAAAAATCATTTTTACACCATCTGAAAGCGCAAAAAATTACCATTCCAATGACATCAAATAAGTTGACATACAATTTTTTCTCTAATTTTAATAAATTTTTAAAAATATTTTTTGGCACAATTTACAATACTTTTCATTGTTGCAACGCAATTCAAACCATTTTCATCCTTTAAACAAATACTTATTTGCATGTTTTCCATTGTTGAAAGCTAAGGTAATATCTTAATGTTTAATGATACGTTTTAATCAGCAGCTTTTCATCCAGCTAACATGCTACTTACTGGATGTAAAATGTGCCGCAACATTTTAAAATTAAAATCAAATGCATATTTTGCAAGAGGAATAAGCAAGCGAAGTTGATGCCGATAACGGGCAATTGTATGCTACACGACACAGACAGTTACTCGACTGCTTTAGGGATGTTCATGCAGACAATGAACAGAATAGGAAGAACATTGGTTAAGTGTCTATCAAAATTTGAAATTACTTCGTTAAGGGAATCATGGATATTAATTTATACACAAGAGATCAGTTGAAATTATATCCCAGTCGAAAAAGCTGATCTCTGAAGGTGGCTAGTTCCAAATAAACTTAAAAGATGCTTTATGGATTCCAAAATCAAATTTTATCCACGTTTATGGAGAAAAATTTGTCTTCCAAAGATTTAAAATCTGCAAAATTTATTTCAAATTCAATTTTAGACATTAAAAATATTCATACTTATTTTTAACATAATGAAATATTGCTCAAACTTCATGAATGATTAAATTTAATTGGATATTTAACAAATTTAACTTTAGAGATGAAATTCTTGACTTTTGCTATATATTGTTATATAGATTTCAAAGACCTTTGTTGTGACCTAGAAGTAGTAGGTATTGCTATGAAAATGCACATAAATGGACCTCATTTGCAGTCATAAATCAATCCCTGGTACTAACAAAAATATACCTTTATAACTTTCAGTGGTGACAAATCGGGGGGGGGGGGGGGCCTCGCCTCTCTTTTTGAGGAAAAAAATTAATTTTTATTTCATTTCAGCTGCCTAAAACTAGGAATTATTGAAAAAAATAATAAAAACAGTGGGCAGGAAAGCTAGCTAATTTTGTAACTAAATTTTAAAAGTTTGTTGTTGATCTTCTATACTCCAGGGTACTTGTTGGCGTCCATCAATTTTTTGCCACCGATACCTTTTTAAACCTCCAAAAACTAATTAATTGTTTATTGTACTTCATAAACTGCACTTGATGATTAAATTCTTTACAGAACAAAACGGCTACTTTGACCAGCAACCAAAATAATTGTCGAGACTGTTTATATTGTTTGAATAAAAAATTATATGCACTTTGAGTATACAACTCAGTGTTGCTGTAGATATGTCAGTAGAGTTCAAAGGGTTCAGTTATTTAACTTCTGAAGAAAAGATTCCTACAAACAGACATGACACAGGCTTGGAACAAAAAAAGCTGAACTTCATAATCACGGTATCGTGTCAAACGTAAACACTGACAATTAAAATAAGTATTATTAATTGAACAATAAATGAATAAATTTAAACAAAAAGTGCTTGAGATATTAAAAATATTGTAGAATTATTATTTAAAAGAAAATTAATGGATGAAAATGAAATCGCAAAAAGTTTTGTTAAAATAAAAACTACGGTAAAAATTATCTCACTAAAAAATATGGCCTTGTAAAAACTTTTTTTGATTATACATAATTATTAAAACTTTTGTCTCTCATTTTTTGAGCTAACAGTTCAAGCTTTCTTTTATGCTTCAGTCTGCTATTTTCCTCCATTTTCTAAATTTTGTTTTCTTTCTTTGACTGGTTTTTTTTTCTATTTTTTTCTCACTATCAAGTTCTTCTTAGTACCATTTGCCTGATGACCTAAAATTTTTGCACATGTTACTTACTATCAATAGCATCACGTAAAAAATCTTTTTTCTAAAATATTCAACAGCAGACTGCTCTTTGCTCATCATTTTGTATTTAACACTCTAAATTGAAGAATATGTTCCAATATACATTCTTCGTGATCTTTTATCTATCAAATCTGACATTATTTTGAATGCAGTTTTTGTTTGTGTGCTTTTCACGTCTTTTGTGTGCGCACTATCTCCCCCCAAACGCATTACCAAAAATTTTAATGCAGATTTACATCGATCCCAAGAATGACAAAATTCGATGCCAAAAACGCTGAAATCCGCGTTGTCCAAACATGTCATGTCTGTGTTGATAGACAAACATTAGGGAACGAAAACTAACAAAAATGAAATCGAAATAACCAACAAAAATGAAGAAAAGAATGTTAAAAAGAACGCGAAAATAAATTGGCATCAGCAATCTTTTTTTTCTCACGAAATTTGGATCGGCAGAAATTCGTGGATTTTCTTTCACCCAATCAAAATTCGGAATGAATCGTGATTGGATGAAATGAAAGACAATTGGGCGAAATGAGAAAGAAAAGAATACAACCTTTTGAGGCATTCCTTCCAATGCTAAACTTTGACCCCAAAGCATGGCAAAACGCCAATACGTAACTTTCGGCAGGATTACGCAATATCTTATGAATTCAAAACTCTTTCGTCTTAAAGCCATAAGCAAAATTTTCACATGGCGCACAACTTTTTTTTGCATGAGCCGGCCCGCCCCCCCTCCAACACATTAAAAAAATTTTAATGCAGATTTGCATCAATCCCAAAAATGATTAAATTCGATGCCGAAAAAGCGGAAATGTGTCATGTCTGTACAAATATTTAGACATTTTTTGCAGTTACCTGCTATTACGGACGGACATACTTTTAAAGTATATTCTGGGGGATTACTCAGTGTGGAAAATGCACAAACTATTGGCATCACTTCACACAAAATTTTATTGCTATTTCATATTTTGCTTGAATGCTGATATATTTTTATTTTGAATTACTACAAATGCAATAAACAGTGAAAATAAGGACATCAAAAATTCAGATATATGTGAATTAAATTTGTAATAGTCATAGACCAGGATCTTTACACTGCAGGTTGGGACCCTCAGTGAGACTGAACAGAAAAACATTTGTGGCTGTGAAAACTTTCAAAGTTATCCCATCCCCTTCTCACCTTTTTCAATATCTGTAATTAAACAGCAGTTCAGAAAATCACTTTGATCTCCCATTTTATTTTAAATTGTCAAACAAATATTTTAAATGAGTTTTGTATCACATGTCATTAATAAAAATGCATCTTATTTATTTTTTAGTTATTGGGTCACAACAGGACAAGTTTCAGAAGCCTTACCATACATTAATATAAAATTTCAATCAACCCACAATTAAGTGAGGGGTTCTGTAAATAGTTACAATATTGAGCATGATTAGGAACTACCACTGAGAAGAAAGATTAAATATCAGATGGAGTCTTTTTTAATACACTCTTAATTAAATTTATATCCAAAAATAAATTGATCTGTTCAAGAAATATATGCCAAACATTAATTTATAGGACAGCAGATAAATTTACTCTTAAAAAATCTGCATTAATTTGATAAAACAGTTGGAGAACCAATTCAATACTGATATTTTAATATAAAACAAGAACATGGATAGCAACATCTACCATTTCATTTACAATAAAATTTAGTGAGAAAGAGATGTTGTATTAGGCTGTTGACTTTTTTTGATTACATAAAATAAAAAGTAAAGAAATCTGAGCTTACAACTAGAATAAACAAGTTTCTAATTTGTACAGGAAAACTGTTGTTGAAATTAGAATCAAACTAATATCATGAACTTGCACTACTGAGATGGAGTAAATAAGTGAAGCCAACTAATTAAATCAGACAAAGAAAATATTTTTTTAGTAAAAAATTTATTATTAGAGATTAAACCTTCATTATAAAAAATAAACAAGAAAAAGTGAAAGGAAGTAAATCCGAGTAAGAGCCTTTTAAGGTCTGAAAGAGTCGAGTCTCCCTTTAAAATAATTGTAATTCAACTGATATATGCACAGCTTGCAACAACAGTGGCTTTATTATAGTTCATAAAACCGAAACATTCAACTGAATATTTTTTCCCTTGATTTGATATTGTTTCTGATAACACAAAATCAACACCTTACATTCAACTCTTCAAAGAAGCTTCGACAGCTGATATAAAAGAATATATATATTTTTTTATACCAGCTGTTGAAGCTTCTTTTAGAAATCTCTGTTTAAAAAAACTATTTAATAAGAATGCAAATCACTTTTAAACACAGAGAAAACAATAACAATTTACGAAATAAATTAGTTTCTACTAAATCATGAAAGGCACTATAAAGGGAATAAAATCTGTCTTCCTGATTATACATGAAAAACAAATATCTTGTATTTTAACTCAAGTTTACAACTATAAATAATGAACTTTAAATTTTTTATTTGCAAGAATACAGTTTTCATGTAGTTTTTTTTTTTTTATTACAAAAGCTTCTTTATTTGAGTAAAAATCAAAAGTATACATTCAAAATGAAAAGAAGTTAATTTATAGCAGCTAAGTAATCCTTAACTTCAGCAGGCAACAGACGCTTGAATCCAGCTTTGTTACAGATACCAATTTCAATGTTATCAGCAGTCATCTGACCTTCAAAACCTTCTTTCAAGGTTAAAATAGCATTATGTATAGCATCTTCTAATTCCAATTCTTCACTGTATCTATAATTATCAAAATGAAATAATTAGCTGAATGTAATAAAAAGCAACTTAAACTAAAAACATTGTATAAAATGCAAACATATTTTAGAAGTGAAACAAACATAAAAAAAAAAAAATGTTAAAAACTAAATTATACTCTTATTTAAAAAAAAAAAGTTTCAAAAAGAAAATGACTTGTAACATCTTCTACTTAAACGGGGAATTAAGCCAGAAGAACTGCATTTAATGTGGGGAGTGAAAATTTCCTTGTGTCTGGTACCAGCAGTTGCATCGAGCCCCCGCATTCAAAGGTAAAAAATTTTCTGGCACAACAGTTGTACCACACATAAGAAAAGGGTTAAACTTTACAATAACCACAGGTAGTTACAACAGTTCACAGATTTCTCCCTGATTATTTGCTACTTTGATTGACCATGATAACAACTTAACTTTATCAATTTATTGGTTGTCTTATTAACCAGCAGGAGTGGTCTCCCCTAAACTTTCTTGTATACTTCCCAAAAAGGTGTCATTTTCCCTCCAACTAGGGTTGCCATACGTCCTGTATACTATTTGTCCTGTTTGCTTCCTAAACTCCGAGTCATTATAATTTTGACCTGCACCCATTTTTATGATTATGTGTAAAAGGAAAATGATAATTAAAAAAGTAAAATCAGCTTTAAAGTGTGACTGGGTTAAAAAGGATTAGCTTCTCATTTTTTTTTTTTTATTATTATTATTCTATGCGTTCATTTTATTATATTACTTAAACTTTATTGATTTTTTTTTTTAAATCAGAGTAAAATAAGCTATTATGTACCCACTGTTCTCATGTTTTATTTATTTAGCACCTAAACGCCCCAGTATCAATGCTTGGCAATTATGGCAAACCTATCTCTCCACGCTTAGATAAAAAAATTTAAACATAATAAAACCCAGAATGCAATCCTTTGTTTCCTTTAGAGCGCACCAAGGTCACTCTCGCCAAGATGAAAATAGCCTTGCGTCAAACACCTGCGGTCCTTCATTCGCGGACAGACAGACTTCTCATGGATGGATTTTGTCCAATATTTGATAGAATCCTACAAATTGTGTGCCAAGTTCACATACCAAATTTCATCCCTGTATCTCTAATAGTTTGAGTTATTGTGTTCACAAACACACATAATTCCAAAATTGTGTTTTTCAAACTCAGCGAGGTCTAAAATGTGGTGACTCGTCAAAATCTCGAGTTTGAATTTTTTTGACAATTACAATACTTTCTCTTGGTATATGAGAAAGTAAAAAGGCAAAGCTAAATGAATTTATAAATTTATACAAAATAATTTTTGAACTTATACTAATATCAAATATAGCATACCTAATCAACTTTTACAGACACTTTCATTGATTTCTTCACACCATGATACAGTATTGATTTTATAAGCATAGTTATGATGCATCTCTAAAAATTTCTATTTTTATTTCAGAATTGCAACCAAGTTGTATTGGATTCATAACAGTAAAAAAAAAATGCTGAAATTGATTTTGATAAAATAGATTTCTATAAATTTAATACAACTTATAGGCCCTACCTGTAGTAATAACAAATAATTAAATAAATAATAATTTTATAATTTATTTAAACAACAGATAAAATAAATTACTTTTAAACATTGTGCCACTAAATGTTTTTTTAAATGTTCATTTGTTGTTCAGGTATCCCCTGTTAATTGATTTAGGCAATATCCAATAATATATATATATGTAGATAGTTCCTCAAAATATAATTCCAATTTGTAATCCTACCAATTTCAGATTATTACTGTTTAAGAATTTGCAATAGAATATATGTGAATAAATGCAATTAAATAGCAAGCAAAACAAGTGATAAAGAAAACTGTGCATCAATAAACAGATTTATAAGCTGTTTTGCTAAAAAGTACTCACATTCATCACTATTTCAATTAGAAACATATGACAAAAATGCTTAAAATATCCTTTCATGTATTAGACACAAACAACAATCTTAACTTCTACATAAACATAGGGAAACTGCTTACAAAATAATAATTCCCTAAACTACATCAATACAATGAACAAATGCTTTCATCAGAAAGTAAAATGCTAGAAAAAATAGTAAAATACATTAAATTTTAAATATTATATATATATATATATATATATATATATATATATATATACATACACATATTATTATTGGTATATACACACACGGTCATCATCAATATTACATATATATATTATTATTAATAACATCATCACTATTACTTATATATACATATATTAATATCATCAGTCATTACATGATATATTATTATTATACACACGTCATTGCTATTATTGGTTATTATTATTAAGCAATATTATTGCTATATTAGTTATTACATACTATCGTCAACAATAATATTACATATATGACAATATCATCAATATTATTACATACATTATTAACATCAATACATATATATACATTACTGGTCATCAATATTACATATATACATTATCAATACTGTCAATAATATTACATATTATTGTCATCATCATCATCATCATCATCATCAATATTACATACAGTCATCATCAATACAGCATATTATTATTATTACGTCATTGGCCATCAATATCAATATTACATACACACATCATCATCAATATCATTATTACATATATATATTACGTCAATAATTATTAATCTCCTGAGAGAGTATATACATTGGCCATCATTATTAAATTTTAAATATTATATATATATATATTATGTTACCACATTATATATTATTATTTGGTCATCATCATCATCATCAATATTGTTATTACATATATTATTATTGGCCATCATCAATACGAGTACATATTATTATTAATATCATCATCATCAATATTATTATTATATATATATATATTTATCATCATCGATATATTATGAAAGTTATATATATATATATTACATTATTTATCATCATCAATATTATATATTGACATTAATATCAATACATAAGCATACATAATATCAATTATTACATACATTGTCATCAACAATATTACATGTAATATTGCCATCATCAGTATCAATATTAAGGTTATTGGCCATTACTATCGAATATCATCATCATCATCATCAATATTATTACATATATTATATTGTCATCATCACTTCATTAATATATTATTACGCCATTATCAATAATATCAATAATATTATATACATACATATTACATTACACTATCATCAATATATTATTATTACGTCATTACCATCATCAATATTGTTGGTTATATACACATTGCCATCAATATTGCCATTACATTAATAACAATAATATTAGTTATTATTATTACACAATATTATTAAGCGGCTATTGCCAATACTACCATATATTATTGACAGTCATCATCAATACATATATATACATACACACACACATATATATACATTAATAATAATACCATACATATATACATACACACACACACATATACATACACACACACAATAATAATATCAATACTACACAATACTGTCAATACATACATGCCACACACACAATATTATTAATAATAATAACACATATACACATTATCAATACATATTATTACACAATAATAATAATATACATATTATCATCATTAATAATAATAATATCAATATTACATACACATTGCTGGCCATTTATTGAAGACATATATATATATATATATATATATATATATATATATTATTATTTTATAATATTATAGTATTTTAAGTATCATTTTTTAATCCTTGAAAATTAAAAAAGAATCTATATAAATATCTTTATAATATTATTCTATAATAAATTATCATTTGGTTACATACATTAACTAACAGGTATATTTACATTTTCATCAAAGCTCAATATCTATCCAGATTATTGCAGGGGCTGCGGCCCCAATGACACTTAGCGCCCTCATCAACTACAAAGACAGAATGCCCCATATTTGGCTAGGGAAGGAAATAAATGATGTGCAGATAGCGGTGTGTAGGTGCTTAGGATCAGCTAGTTTTAAATATTTAGCTGCATTTGCTTATAATTTGTTTTGCCAAGATTTTAGGATGACAGATTTGAAAACGTTATTTGCCTGAATTCTTCAAAATATTTTCATTTATGGGAAAAAAATCAAATGTCGCAAATTTTATAATATTTCTGAAAGGAATATTTCATATGAAAACATTTTAAATAAATCCTTCAAACAATTAAGAAATACATCAGAAGTACATTTTTAATTAATACAAATGTGTAGAACTAAAGAGTTAAAAACAGAATGGAAGAATCTGAATACAAGTACCTTTTTCCAAGAGAAGACTTTCCATAACATGGTTTTACCATAGTAGATAGCTTTCAAGACAAATACAGCCACCCTGAAAATTGAAGACAAATCATGTATTTAAAAAGAAAGCACATATTACATGGTTTAATAAAAAAAAATATAGTTAAATATTTTATTGGCGAATATTGCTGTATTGTTATATTCTAACAAAAAAGAAAAATATAATCAAACAATCCTCTGTATCACTTTCCCAAGAAGAAAGTATACTGATTTTACTTTTTCATGAACATAATAATAGGAAAAAACAGTTCCAAATAATAACATGTAATGAGAAAAAAAGTTTTATTATGAAACAAAATCTAGAAAGAAAATTAATAATATCAGTTATGTCATAGGTATACTATTTGTTTCCAAAATTTCTAATTTTATCAGATTTTTAAACCGTAATGCGTACTTTGGTAATTAAGTTGAATCCATTTTCATTAGGAATATCTATCCATATAACAGTATACCATTGTTTTTTCACTTACTTCTTATTACTGTTATATACCACTGAAGAAAAAATTATTCTTAACTTCATTCAGACTTCTATCCATAAATAAAGGTGACAAAAGAACGCCTAAGTACCTGGTTTATTATTCATTCGGATGATAATTTTAGAGTATTTAAATTTTCATTCAACAAGCAATGTGGTAAATCAATACTATGCAAGACTTTTATTAATGATTATAAATTATATAATTCTTCTTTCTGGTTGTATCTGGTGAATTCTCTATTTCCAATCTATACTAATATCTTTAAATCATAAAATCTAAAAGAGATCAACATTAAATTGAGAGAAATTATAGTAGATCATCGAGAGAATCCGGAACATCTTTTTAATTCTCAGAAAAAAATTTTATTGAAAAATGAAGGAAAATACTATCATTCCAGCAACGATTCAAAGGCTACCACTTTGGACAATTTTACATTAGAAAGGGGTACTAAAGCAAATGACGCTGCCATGAGAGCATTTCCGAGTTCTTTGTTAGATCATGCTCAGTTAATGCAAACATCACCCTTCCATTCCCCTATTTTGATGAAAATAACTCCCCGCTGGTGCATGCAAAAAAAGTGGAGGGCTTCCTAATCCATTGCTAAATGATAGGAATCAGAAACAAAGCTAATGTTTATTCCAACTTAAAAGGAACATTTGAATTGGTATTTAAGAATGAATACAAGCACACCCTAATTAGTAGAAACAAAATTTATTCTCTTTTAACGTGAAGGAACTAAACGCTCTGACAGTATGAATCGTGAAGGCTATTTTTTTGTACTATTTCAAAGAGTACCCAAAATCAATTCCCCTTGTACCT
The DNA here is from genome assembly GCA_013235015.1 of Araneus ventricosus. NCBI lineage: Eukaryota > Metazoa > Arthropoda > Arachnida > Araneae > Araneidae > Araneus > Araneus ventricosus. The sequence continues at coordinate 10,543 of BGPR01046549.1, forward strand.
TGTCTCTACCATGTTTTATATATAGATATATATATATATATATATATATATATATATATATATATATATATATATATATATATAGAGAGAGAGAGAGAGAGAGAGAGAGAGAGTAATCCAAACAGAAGTCAGCCTAAATTAGTTCAGATTCCACAGGTTCTACTGTATACAAATTCATCAATTGAAATAAATTTCATTAAGCTTATGACTATGAAGTTTGTATTTTTAAGTTGCTGAACTATGTATGTTAAGCATACATTTAAAAGTGCGTTGTTCAATACAATCACAAAAAATCTAATCTGTAATAAAATTTTCAATAGGTGATATCTACACTGATCATAAATATCAAAAAAAAAAAAAAAAAAAAAAAAAAAAAAAAAACTGTATCAAATTATAACTTTAATTTTATTCCACTTACTTAAGAAACCTATTACTGTATACATGGGAGAATATATAAAACCACTTAATTTTTTTGTATATTTATAGAGTAGATGTTTTAAAAAAGCAACATATTTTATATATAAACAGCAGCAAAAGAATAAGAAACAATTCTTAACAAAAAAATCTGTTTCATCTATGGCTGAATGCCAAAGCCATTAACTATAGGAAGAAAGAGAATAAGTGACTCTTCAAATATCTAAGACAAAGAAAACAACAGTATCTCTGTTACACCAATATTAAACTCAAAGCCTAATGTGGGCAAAATAAAGTCTAAATCCACATGGGTGATCTTCAACACAATTTATAATAATTTTCAAAACTGAGAAAAGATAAATGTGAATCTGGAAGGAGACATTTTTTTGTTTGTTCTATAAATGAAATAAATGTCTGCACTAAAAAAAACAAACAGGAAAAAAAATCCACATCCACATTTTGAACTATTTACAAACCCGCCTGTTACATAGTTTAAAGTCAAGTACCCAATTGCAACAATTTGCTTGGAGAAGAAATGCACATGTTCTCACGAACTGTATTTGCATGATTATATTGATTCTATATTAATAGGGGAAATAGGAAAAGAAGTTTTCCAAAGATTAAAAAATTTGGAAATCAAGAATACATCTTTGAAGACACATTGTAAGGCTTTGTTGTGACCTACATGCAGCAAGCCTTGCTACCAATCTGTTTATATTTCACTTATTAGATTTCTCTTTGCTATTAAATTCAGAAAATGAAAAGAAATTGAGTCACAATGTAGAACTCGAACACTATATATCTACTGAAATATTCAGAATTTCAACAATAAAATTAATTAAATGTTATTCAAATAAAACAGAAAATAATAAAGATAACATTTTACCTTAAAGTAATATATTGCTATAAAAAAGAGGAAATATGAGAAAAAATTTCTTCCTTATCCTACATAAAAAATGTTATCTATAATTTTTATAATTCTCAAAAATAATATACTTATACAGATGGATCACACTGGAAACAAATATGGCCAGCAATACGTAACTGAACGAAGTAACAA
>BGPR01046550.1:0-12016 GCA_013235015.1 Araneus ventricosus
AGTTCAGTTCAAAAGCGGATAGTTTCGTATTTATATGTTCATTTTCTTAAACAATCAGATAAAGTGATCTTAAGATTTCAGAGATATAATAACGCAAAAAAAAAAATCGATTCATTAACTTTAAAGCTAAGATTTAACCCGATAGCTAAAAGTGCAAAATAATTGCGCTAAAGAATCAATGAAATTTCCACCAATTGTGCTATGGAAAGCGACCGCTTAGATATGTGGTGCACAGTACCAGCAGAATCTTCTGGACGAATACAAATACTCGTTGATCATTATTGAAGATTATTCTCCTCGTGTATTACCGCTCATTTTCTTTGAATATGTCGATACTTCTGTCGCTTTATATAATATATTGAACCTAAAAAGAAACAGGAAGTAAGCAAAAAGACAAAAAAATTGCAGAACATGACTGAATTATATATTATTTTTGAGACCATTAATGAAAACAAGAATAAATTTGAACCTACAATGTTTATAAACAAAAAAAGTTAATGCTGAAGGTTCAATAGGGAAATTATTAAAGGTGTTTGGATTATATTAAATGAAATTGATGCTGCCTCAATCTTTAGAGATTGAGTTAGTAAACATATTAATTATTTTAAACTGATTTTCCCCTTTAAATTTTAACGGAAGACTCCCTTAAATAATTATAAAAGTTCAAAAAAAAAACAACGATAATCACAATAATGTTTTTTCTACAATAATATCGAAAAGATTTATGAATTACTTATAAATCAATTTTATTACTGTCATATTATTCGGGAATTAATCAATAATTAAAGTTTGGCAAAGCAAAAATAATACATATTTTGTCAAATGATGCCACATGATAAGCATTTTGAAGTGCTACAGCAATAGTACAAAAAATAAAACAAGACTTTATTATTTCATATATAAAAAAAGCGAGAAGTCTATTTTAAAATATTAAAATTGGTATATCATTTAAATCAGATTTGATGAAAGTTTTAAAAACATTTTAAACTACTGTTCCTATCTCGAAGAATCTTAGATAATAAGTATTTTGAAGACATCATCGATTTTTCCCAACGTACAGACACAACCCATAATTTAAGAAATAAAAATAAAGAAATTCATTCAGAAAGCATACTATAAAAAATAATTCCATTTACCCATCCCAAAGATCCAACATGGCGTCATTATTTAGTTGGGGTTTCTGGTTGTACAGAGGATGCAGCATTACAGTTTTCCACAAATGAGGGCGCTGCTATTATTTATCACACGCATGCGTAAACGTCTCTTGTCCTTCCTCCTAGTTATATTTCTGTCATCTTAACATTGATAATATTTTGGCAAAACTTTAGATATGTCAAAGTGAATTACGTAGTTTACTGCAGAGCATATCCCTCAAGAGGGATAATAGTCTCCATTAAGGTATCCGAACACGTTCGAAAGTCGATTTTCGACCAAAATTCCATTTTTTTAAATTCTTTTATGTTTTCGATAGTTCATTCATTTACCTTCTAAAACATAATATATTTGTCGGTACGTTAATTAGAAGATGAGATATTAATTGCTTCTTTATAACAAAACGAAACCGGAAGTGGGCGTTTAATTAGCCGAAAGTTACGTTTAAAGGACAGAAACCCGTAAAAAATTCTTTTTAAACTCCTTGCAAGCTAATATGATGTCAGCATATTTTAGGAATTTTTTTAAAAAGTTTAGATACATAATGTGAGCGCGTGAAAAACTAAAAATTGATTTTTCTCAAAATTAGATTTTTATGCATATTTTTCTAAACTTCAAACATGATAACTCAAGATATTATCATTCGATTGTTCTGAAATTTTGTGAACACTCTTTCTTCAAATGTTTCTCTAGTGAATGCAATTGAATAATGTATATTGTAACAATGTTTTAAATTATGGTCTTTATTTGAAAAATGACATAGAAAATTTGCTGAAAATCTTATAATGATTGTTCGATTAGCTCAAAAATTTTTATTTATCCAAAAGAATGTTAAGATTCTAGTATATAACTAGTCCATAGTATGTAGTTTATTTTAGTATTAGTTTTTATTTGAATTATTACAAAGTGTGACCTGTAGCAGTTTGAAGTTTTGGAAATTTCCTCCAAAAAAAAGCAGCAGAAATTCAAGAATTTTGTAAATTTATAAAAATTTATACTCAAAAAATCATACGCTAAATTTAATCTTTATTAAATTCGAATATAAAAAAACATATTTTGGTGTTTCTATTTCACAATTTAAGAAAAGTGCTCCGAACGTGTTCGGATACCTTAAACAACCTATCCAACTACACTCTCAGTATTGTGTTGTATATTAAAGGATTGGAGCTTCAGAAACTTGTTTTCTTTCGAGGGCTGTGAGGAAGCCGGCGAAAAGGATATTCAGCATTTACATCCCTTTAATTCCTTTGTTGCTCTTATTCTTCTCTGCTGTAGCGAAGCTCATAAGCAATAATTCAATCTTAGAACTTTTTTATTCTCGATATTGTGACATTGGTATCCGTAACAAACGTCAATAGTATTAATTTTCATTTACCAGCCCAGAAATAAAATTCCGACTCATATATTAAAGAAACTATCCTATAATAATCCCAGATTGTTGAAGTTAAAATTTTAAAATTTTATATAAAAAAAAGTTTCACATATTAAAGTGGTATCACTTATTTACAAATTTCCTAATTTGTATTGATGACTGTGCAAAGGTGTGCATCATTTTAATATGGACCTTATTTATTCCGGTCTGTAAAGCTATTTAAATATTTATTTTTTCCAAATATAAATTACAGAATTTGCAAACAATCCGTAGGTATTTCAAGAAACTGTAAATATAAGCGGATTTTAAATTGGTGCACTTCATGCACATTGGTCGGGTTTTTTCCTGGCATAGAAAAATATTTATACAAAAAAACTCCCTTCGAGCGGCAATACACCAAGGAGCAACTATCCGAGAAAATGCAAATTGAACTATTTTTTTATAAACCCGCAGTACCAAGCAATCTCTATTTACGATTACTCAGTTGCATTCCACAGTTGATAAGGTTTCGGTTCTGCCCGACGCAGTAAGTTATTTCTCACCAATCGCTACCATTTATATATAATAGAAAACCATACACAATTCAGGTAGATTGTACTAATGCATTAGTTATATTGTGCACATGCAATAGCTTATATTGTGCACATGTTTGAGCTAGATTGTGCACATGATTCAGCATTTTCAGTCAGAGCATGGTTTCTGGACGGGGGAAGAAAATTGTCGCCAACATCTTCTACATTCAAGCATTACTATCGTTGTGTTGTTATTAACGCTGATTAAGATTCCACGGTTCTAGGTCGTAACAAAAATGGGTCACCGTGTGTCTCTTTGTATGTATTATTGCATCTTGACAACATTAATATTGAGATGTTAATGACTCAAAGGACATGTTTGACCAGATCAAGAAACTGATTAACCCGAAAGCACTAACATATTTATTTAAGATATTTAATTAACTACTATCTCAAAAAATTTCCTGCGATTACGACTACAGATGTTTTCGCTGAATGGGTTCCTCGTCATGAAATTCTCCTCCCTCCAAAAATTTTATACAGTTGTGGAAGATAATTTCAAGACTTATAGGTTTTGAAAAAATTTCTTAACTAATGTTAATGGGAGTTAGTTATATAAACTTTTTATAAACATCGGAAAATATTATAGTTTTCAAAAGCTTTTTCACCAATTAAAAAAAAATATAATCTGACTTACAAAATGAAATAAATTCATAAAGAAAGAAAGAATAATATTTATACAAATTTTTAAAACAAAATGTGATAAAAAAATGAACCGTAAAATAGTAAAATTTTACTTAAGAGCAAAGCTGAGCATCGGAATACAAAACTTGGAGCATATCTGTATTAGTTTTCGAGATATTATCAAAAGCCTATAACCTTGTCTCAACATTAGATGAATCATTTTTTTCAAACGCTGCAAGACTCCAAATTATCATTACAACTGTATATTTTTTTGGCTAATTTCATAACCAGGAATCCATTAAAAGGAAAAAAACTGGCGTATTGGAGAAATTTCGAGATAGCAGTTAATTAACTTGTTAATTAGTTTCTTGATCTGTGAAAAAAATGTCCCTTTGAATCATTAACAAAGGACAACAGTTTGTGAAGATGCAACAATACATACCAGAGTTAAGATTGCCTCATTTGTTTGTTAATCAACGCACTACGTGCTTCATAAAGGCAATGAAGCTATAGGAAGTATAAAAGCAGTAATACTTAGTCAAAGCAAAATTGATGAAGAAAGCGTGATTTAGCAGAAAAAGTATTATGTTGTACACTACTTCGCCAGAAGATTTTAAATTGAGACCAACAAGGCGCAATTTCAAAATACAAGCGTGTGAAATTTGATGGGGAAAATTTGTGTATGTAACAAATGTCGTATCTAAATCTAAAGGTGTATGTTTGAAAACTCACGGAGACAAACCTGCCCATTATATTATATTTCAATTCAGATGTTTCTGAATCAGAAACATAATTGCATAAATCTGTACAGAGATGATCTTAAATGGAGATACTTGTAAATGGGGACAGTCTATTCAGCTCATTGCAAATGTATTGTACATTAAAAAATGTGTGTTTAAACAATAATCAAATTCAGTAAAACTACGTTATAATTTCTCGTCCCTTCAAAATTTGTAGAACATCTATTGTGAAAGTAGGAATTTTCAAACTTCCGACTCTTCGGATTTCTCGAGAAAACGATTTCTGGTGTTTATCTGAAATCTGCATCTACGTGATAACGATTTTATTTTTTAAAAATTTTCATAAACGAAGAATTGGTGATTTCATCACTAGATTCTCATTGTTGAACCTACTATCTGGTGAATAAGCATTCTATGTGTTATCTACTGTTAGAAGACAAATAATATATACTGCTTCTGGTCTTTTCTTTTCGGCGTTCTTTTCTAGTTTATGTTGAGATGTCTATAAAGAAAATAGGTCCAGTTTATATAGCATTGAGACGTTAAATGCCATGTCCTTATAGTTACCTTAATTTAATTCCCAAAAGGAATAACCTCTCTCTTCTCAATATGAAAAGCAGAATTAAGGGCGTTTCTTGAAATCCCGATTGAGGAGCTTTTGTCCTGTTCATATTTTGTAAGAAAAATAATTGATACAAAGGAAGTCTTGTCAGTACTCAGCCACAAAGCCAATCAATCACCAAAGAAACAGTACCATCACAAACCAGACATTGAATTTACACATACATAATTTTAAGGGTTTGTCGCCGACCGGTTTACGTAACATTAATTAATTCAGAACCAAATAGACCAAAACATCAAATTTTCGAAAGCCTTTTGAAACTGAATACCTGTCGAAAATAATTTGGAGCAATTGTGTTTCCATTGCGTTCTTTTGACGAAAGAGCGATCCGTTTAACCAAACTCAGCTATAATTTTGTTGGCAATAAAAAGGGGTCCATTAAAAGAACCAAATTTCATTCAGCATAAAACAGTAGGATTTAATCCGGTTAATTTCTAATAACTGTTAAAATAGGAAAATCAAGATCAGTAGATTCTTTATATATATTCATAAACAATATTCGTCAACCAGTAGAAAACTATAAGCAGACGTCGTAGTTAAACAGTGGAAGTGATGGAAGGCAGATACAAATTTATTCTATATTGCAATGCATTATATTTTAAACTGGTACTTATAAATAATAATGTTTTATAAATAAATGGAAGAAAACAAAATCAAGTAATATTTCGACCTAAAATTCTTTTCTCTCAGTAAACGCTGTATAATTATAATATAGTATCAATTGACATTGAGAATGGGGCATGACGAAGGGGCAGTTTCATTCTGGAGATGGCCAGTTTTGAAGCTCGTTTTGGATATGGCTAGTTTTGCAGCAATTTGATATTGAAATAAATACGACAAATTTTATAGTAAACGCAAGATATAATAATTTTCGGAAAATATTATTGAAAAAGAGGTATATATTTTTCCCATAGAAAATAGATTCAATCATTAAAAAATCAGATTCTCATGACCACTTTCTGCAAGATCCCACTCAATATTATCTGTGTCTTCCTGAGGATTTTCTTCCCACTCTTCCTGTCCTATAGCTTCTGATTGTAAAATATTTCTGCAGAAACCCTATTTGTCAACACTCGCTCGATTCGTTCAAAAATGCCTCTTCAGTAATTTAGTACATTATGAATTTTAAGCGGGTTCACAATTAAGCCTGTAGCCACGACTCTAAGCTTACTGGTTGTGATATTTTTCCTTCTATTCACGACGTATTTTCTCTCACCTACCTCATATTTATGAAATATTAGTTCTCCTTACAGAAGAAATCGAAATAATTAGTTAATTATTTATCATCACAGCTAATTCTTTTTAATAAAAATCTAGCTGGAGACATTGGTTTTTTATGTCACTTCAAAATTTAACGAAAATGCGACAGAGCATTATCATGAAATAAATTCGTAGCGTGCATAGCCATTGCATTCTTAATGAATGCTTCTGTGATGGTGCTTAATGTTCGATGCAAGAGTTGCCCATGATTTCAGCATTTTTCTTATTGCGCCAGAAGAATTTGTCTTTGCTTCCACCTCCTCCTCCTCTGATAAGCTCTCTTCCAGAACCTCTTGCTGTGAAACATAATGCAACAACCTCTTTGGTGGTCAGCTCTTAGCTGTGGGCTTCCTCCAGCTCTTCGATATCGTTTTCCACGTCCAGCCCAATGCTCTTCGAAAAGACACAATCTTGTTGACTACAGGCTCCACAGATATTATCTCAAACTCACATTAGACAACACTCTCCGTCTTCTCCCAAACAGAAGTGAGGACTGTCTTTCCCAGATATTTTAGATCATCGTGACCAGGCAACTACGTGGAAGCGATATTTCTAAAACCCTCTGATAGTGTGGTATTGATTATTTTATATATTATTTTATTTCGGAAAATTATTTCCTTCTATTACTTTGAGACATATAAATTTTAATTCATTGATTAAATGCACGAAATGTTTTTTCCTGTCTTTGCACCTTCGGAATTCTGGACAGCAAGCTTTTACTTTAACAAAACCCTTAGTAGACAGCAAGCTTTTACTTTAACAAAACTCCTAGTAGACAGCAAACTTTTACTTTAACAAAACCCCTTAATAGAATCTAACCGTTTCTTTTCACCTTTGCTTTAGTATATTTCCCCCTTTCAAGTGTAAAGCACGCAAAAGATTAAATAATTTGAGATCACCCATAATAGAGTAATTCTTGCTTTTCGAACCCCTGTCAAGCTTGAAATTGGAAAGTGATCTTTAGGGCTTTCGGCTCTTCTTGTATAAGAGGACTCAAATCCTCTCCGCTTTGTTGGTCACTTTTCGACTTTTGCCGTTTATTGTTTTGTGACAATAAGCTCGCTGCACACTTTCACAAATTTTACAACCCAAGCGAGACAGATAGTCTGGTCCTCACAATGATTTTCTTGCGGACCTGTCTATTTTGATGAATTACTATCTTGAGGCTGTTCGGACTCTCAGACCTTCCTTATCCCTTTGATATTTTCCCGCTGTCCAATCAGAAGTGACAAAGTTTCTTGATTGTGTGACAGAGGTTGCCGCCTGGTTCTGAGGGGCATGCAGCTTGGGTTGCTGGTTCGCTTGGCGGGAGTTCAGGCTGTCTCGATCCAACCTTGGCGTTTTAGATTCATTTCATTCTCTGCCTTGATCATTACAAAGGCTTGGCAATTGGCACAAGATAAAAGAGATAAAAGAACAGCTTGACAATGAAGATTTTTTTAATAAGAGGAGCGGTAAAATTGACGGAGTGAGACTCGGAGGGAGAGAGAAAATCAAGAGTTAGGAAAAGTGAAGAAGATGGTTTGATTTTTTTTCTTTACGAGATTCGAACTGTGATGTGGCATCAAACCCTTTTTGATGAAGGCGAATTTCTTAAGCGAGGCTTGATGATGTTAAGAGGCGGCCATGTCTAACGGCCTACTGCGCAGCGGATGCAAGGATGTCCTCGGCGGACAGATTGTTCCTGATGTACCCAGCCAAAGGTGACACTCGGTCAGCAAGCAGAGCCATTCGTTAAGTGAAGATGCGACAGGTGCATGGGAAAAGCAGACTCAATACCAGCCGAACATCATTGACTGTTAGATGCTGAATTTTTGGAGAAAAAATTCCTAGCACTTTGCCATTGCGAGACCCGTCGCGCCTATCAACACGACTTGAGACCGGAGAAAAGTCGCCCAATGGAATCACCAGGTGCGAAGTAGATACCAGTTGAATAAGATGGACATTTCTGAAACAGTGATTCATGAAAAGTTTCCAGACTCGGAGAGAAACTCTCGACCGGCCAACCAAACTCGTGTGCGTGCCACACACCATGCCCTCTTAGCAGTTGCCTACTTCTGCGTTACAGATAAGTCATTCTATGATTTAAAAATTTTAATTTGAAAATTTAAAGTAAGTATACAAATTAATGTTCAGCTTTGTACATGTTAACGAGTGATGTGCTAATAGCTTGCTTATGATAGATATTGTTAAAATGGGGGAATAGAATAAATTTTATTTTCGTCGATGTCATATTGAATTTTTAATGTTACAAAGATTTAGAAGGGGATTTTATTAAAGATGAAAGCACATTTAAGAAATGCTGGTGTAAAAATGTATGCGGAATTATTCTCCAAATAGTGAGTTCTTTTTTATTGATAACATCTTTAAACATCTGCTTTCAAGTTTTAATTTTGTAGAATATATGTGAGTTAAATTTATTAGTTTGCCAGCACTTTCTTTAACAAGTGATTTCGGTGTAGATGTTAGTTTAATTGTAGGCATTGTAATAGTAACATTACATTGAATTTTTGGCTTTGACTAAATATTTAATTTCTAAAAGGAAAATGTTTTGGTAAAACATTAGTGCTTCAGATTAAGAACTTCATGACTGAGAAAACAGTAAATATACTGTTTTCTATTTTATTTCTTATGTGATAAAATATTGGTTGGTACAAAATGATTTTCTCGATGCTCTACATATGCTTATGATTTCACTTGTTAGGGGGCCCCATCTTTAAATGTCCAATATTTATGTACTCAAAGATTTTGTTCCTAGAACCATGTGTATATGTGCATTTTAACCTTGAGTGACAGTAATTGTGCACATACTTGACATGTCAATCACCACATATATACTTTGACTTAACTTAAATAAATTTAATTTACTTTAGAAATTCAATTTGTGTCATTTATTCATGTTTGTGTTTTCTCTCACATTGTGTCATAATAGCTTTTCCAGGTCTGGTGTTAATTATAAAATTGTCAGTATAATGTTTACCTGGGGTTATTTGTTAACTATTTTGAACACAACTCGGTAATACAATATTTCATAGTTATTCTCTTCATGCTATCATTTGATTAGATTCCAGTTGCAAGATCTTTTGTCAGGAATCTGAACTTAAATGTATTAATTATTAGTGCATTTTACTAAATGACCAAATTTTTTGCTGATGTAAATTGGATCTAGAGTGCTTGTATTTAGGCAAAGTTTAGTTATCTTTTATTGTGGAATTTAGATTATTTACTTATGACCACATTTTTGACTTGTCAGGTTTGTAACGTGATTTATATTACTTATATAGATTCTGATATTGAACTTGCAACTATTCTCAGCTTAAGTCAAATTAAATTAATTAAAGATAATTACACGACGATAGTAAAACTGGTTCCTTCATGGGCTCATTGGTTGATTCAATAATATCTCTGAACAAAAGTTTATAAAGATGCTAGCGGAGCGAGGGTTAAAGCGTACTTGTGTAGCAGACATTGTACCCGGGATTTCCCCTCGCCTTCTCACTCGTTAAGCGAGTCATTTTTTTACAATTTATTCTGATCGCTAAAGCAAATACCACCGTACTATACAATCATAATGATTACTGTTGTGTTGGTGGTTACTCCATCTTCTAAATTTTTGCAATATAAATGTGGAGAAACAACCAGTTATATAAATAAATATATTTTAATATAATGCTGGTATTGTTTTCGCTTTGTTTAAAACTGACTCTTATTTGTCAAATTACAATATGCTCTGTTTATTTGATTGCAAGTCTTTCGATGTTAAAATGTTTGAACCTCTCGAAAGATGCTGATGAACGTTAACCTTATGAAAAATTTTGTCACTCTATTGGCATCCAGTCCATTAATTCCTGCATAAGGGATACGTGTGACTTTTTTTACCACTTCAAATATATCTCCAAAAAAGTATTTATTAACGAAAACCGAAAATTTAATTTGTAAGTATTGGTATTGAAAGGCAGGATATAAACAAATTAATATGCAGTGCTCGCACAGTCGCTGAAAAAAGGAGTCAACGCGCATTATATCTGCGTTGTTCATGGCATTTTTCAAAAAAAAAACGATACTAATTTTCGGAAATAACGTCTAGAAAAAGATTTCGTGTTTTAAAATTTCATAAGGGTTCATAAACATATTTATAATTGCATTAACTTCAAAATTTCTGTCGGAAGCACACAGTTTTGTCGATAACTTTCAAAACAACATCGAAATTTATGCTCGAATACCAAGTTTCATCATCCTAGCTATTTTCCTATCGAAATTGTATGCAAATGAAATTTTGAAAACCTAATTTTAAAGAAAAATTTGGAATTTTTATTGATAATTTCAGAAATAAAGCAACTATTGAACAAAAATTTTGTTTTCTGAAACAGTATGAATTATTCCACACATCTTACACTTTTGGGTTTTAGTTTTATATAATTTTGAGCACATGATAATATTTTATGAAAGTTGATATTTCAAAATTTTAGGAAAGAAACACTTATAAATGTTTTTAACAGTAATTGAAGCAGATGGAAAATTTGATAAGTCCATACAAAATTTCAGCACATCCTTACGAGTAGTTTTGAAGATACATTAAATTTCCTACTTTCGCTCTGAACGATGCATAAATTATATTTGTATGTTTATAAATTATAGTGGTGCATTATTTCACGAAAATCATCAATATTAAAAGTTATTAATGCTAATACACATACTAACATTTCATTTAAACAGATAATATTCTCTTTTATTCGATTACGTTAGAGGGAACGCTAGTCATTGCATTCGAAAATAAGTGACATTGACCTGACGTAAATAATAGGCTGCTGTTTAGAATTAGAATGCCATTTTCTTATATTGAAATTATACATAATAATATTCTGCATAATTTTGTATGTTAGTACCATAAAATGTTCTGCATTTAAAATGAACGTTTACAAATCCAGCAATCCTCTGGTCTAAGATCTGTCGGATTAGTAAGAAACTACTACAATAAAAAAATTGTAACAATAAAGTAAGTTCTTTAACTCTTTAAACCTGGCTAGAGTGAGTACTCAAGTGCCTCAAAAACTGGAGTAAATTTTCAATCATGAAATCAGAATGAAATCCTCCCTTTCTATTCAGATATTCCAGAAAGAAGACACCCACGGTTGCACGATCAATTGTCAACAAATAAAGGAACTAATTTTCTCCCATAAAATTCAACCCAGGCGCCCCAAACCACCTGAGTTGAGGTGGGATAGGGCTCATTGATTGTCAGCTCATTTTTGCCAGCAGAAAAGCAAGCATCCTCGTACATGGTTTTCCAATACTTGTAGTTTTTAACATATTCATACAGTAAGCTTCATCACTTATTACGTACCAATACACTTGACAACACATTTTTCAATGTACATTAAATAAGAAATTACTAAATTTTGTTTGTGAATGATATGAAACTGCAAACATAATTTCAAGAGGATATCTTGAAGATAAATTCGTTAAACTTCCTATTAAATACCATTTAGGTACGTCATTTAGAACTTTAACCGCTTTGTTTAAATCTGACCTAACTGTCAGTTTATTCTAAGATTTTCAATATTGCGTTTATGTAGCTCTGCAGGTAATAAGATAACTTAAATAAACTATTTCAAATTCGACATCTACAAAACTGTTTTATTGGTACTAAAATTATTATATGGAATTTTGAATT
>BGPR01046551.1:0-12015 GCA_013235015.1 Araneus ventricosus
AAAACAAATTTGCACTACATCATTACACTAAAAAACAATTGATATCTCACTAAAAAGAAAAAACATGTATTCAAATACATAATTTCCAAATAAATTCCACGATCTTTCATTTTCATAAGATTTTAAAATAATTTTAACAAATTTAATGAAAAAAAATATGCTTCTGAGTTAATTGCAGGAGAGTTCCACAATAAAAACGACCTCTGATTCATGCCATACTGAAAATCCTCCGCGTGCTACAAATCAAGAGCATTAATCTTTACGGAGCGTATGATCTAAATAAACTCTGAAATCATTGTATTTTCAATAGAAAGAATATATCTCGGATCGACAAATTTCCGTCCAGAATAGCAAAGTATCGATCACGTCACCGTTAGATGGGAACAGTCATTCTGTATTAAAATTAGTAAAAGTATTTCCGCGCACAACATTCAACCTTTCATCGCAAATTACCTCACTTTTAAGATAAATGTTTAATTTATAAATTTAATTAATATTTTCCATACTAGTAGTAATATACTAGCAATATCTTAAAAGACTATAAAATTATTGATTTTAATTGAAGTTGCAGCAGAAGCATTCAATTTGTGATAATCAGAGTTGCATATTAAAATTTCGATTGTACGTCGTTTTAGGTCAGTTCCTTGAAAGACGGTATAAGCGGTGCTTTGCTATTCTTAAATATTTAAATTAATCATCATTAATTTTTAAAAAGCAAAATGTTTGCGATGCAAGTATAGTCCTAAGAGAGTTTCTCCCTTCCTCCGATTAGTTTTACGACCGCTTGTAGGTGCGGAGCGGATGCAAAGGGTGGGGGGCAGTGATCAAATTACAACGAGGGATGTTTCTGCCTTGCTGGAGGCCAGAGGATTCGTAAAAATTCCTGAGTCCGCGCGGACAATGCCTTGACCCACGGGAACCTTCATCTCGTTGTTCACGACAGTTCATTCATAGAAGTTATGTGTTTCACTAGGATGTACTCAGTAAAAACCTAGAAAAAAAATAAACTTGCATGAAAACGGTATTTTGAATGAAAAAGACTTTTATTATTCTCTGCTTTAAATGCATTAATTAAACGTTTTTGGTGTTTGACAGTGGTTATCATCTGTTGCACTTGCATGCCGCTCAAATACGCAATGAATGCATTTCACGACTATGAATTAATGACTCTGACTGGCATACTCACAGTGGCAAAATATGCAGAAATGTCTCAAATGCTCCAACGTTTATTTGGAGTTTATTCTTTTTGAATTTCTGCGTTCGTTTTTCTTCAGCGGAAAAAAAATACCCGTGAAGTCTTTATGCAAAGCTGGGACATTATCATGAATGATTTTCTTGAAATTCTTTTATATTATTAAAAGACGCTTAAAAAGTGGCTCGTAAACAAGCAACCTCCTTCTCAATTCTGGCCTGTTCCAACAAGTACTTATTTTTTTAAAAACTTGCGTGGTAATTCTTTTTTATTTATTATATTCGCACAGCGTTTCGATCTTTTTTTTCAAAATTTCATCTCGGCAAAATGATGACTCTAATGAAATAAAGTTTCTTATAATTATTTAGTTATAATTAAAATATAGTTTGTTATAAACTTTTAAAAAATCATTAAGATTAATTTCTTCTTATATATGCATTATACACCAATATTTCATTGCCACAAATTCTGCAACTCTTTATGGTAAGCAGTTTAAAATAAGTTAATTGTTTGTAAAAGTTGCTGCTTATTCTTAAGATTTTATATCATGTTATTGAAGGAATGAAAGTTTTATATTGATATTTCTCCATGTTGTATTTTGCTCATATATTTTTCGTAACCATAAGGCTTTCTTTAATAATTGTAGGAGGGTGTGAAATTTTGTGCGTGTTCTGAACAGGTTTTAGAAATTATTATGAAATATCTCCAAAATGTGTAGTAATTTTTTTAAATAATGTCAAAGTCAAAATTAATGCATTTTAAGAATTTTTTTGTGTGTTTAACAATAAAAATAATAATAAATTAAACATCAGCAGTAGACAGAAATCCATACCAAGTTTTATGCTACATTATGAGGAACATGGGAAAAAAAAATTGCAAAAAATATGCATATATAAGAAAGTTCAGGATTTGTAAAAAAAGCTAAAATTATTAAAAATTTAAATTTTACAAATAGTTTTCAATAAATTCAAATTTTTTTGTTTGGGATAGTCATAGAGCATTTGCTTATATAAAATAAAACTAAAATCCAATTCCAGATATTAAAAATAAAAAAATCTGTCTCATGGTATTGTGTATTATTATACGCAATTACTAAATTTTCCTGTTGCACTGCGTCGCCTTATCAACTGAGTTCGTCACGCTTCATGTCCGGCATCAATTGTTTCGGCTCTTCCGCCTAATTTTCCTACCCAGATGTTTTTACGACTAGGCGGATGAAAATTGAGGAAAAATTGGACAAAACATGGTGAAGAAGGAAGACGCATGCTGAATTCACACTGCTGTGTTATTTAATATCTATTTCTTATGAAAATAGTCTCCAGTCATCACATCAGTTCTTAACAATGCATCATCTGTAACTAGGAGGATCAGCATCGCGTATTTATTAGGGCCGTAAAGTTTATTTCCTACTGAAAATATTAAGATGCAAGTAACATGTTATACAAAAAATATTGATACTCAATGAATCGTCAAATAACATTGCCCATTTACTTTTACTTTATGAATTTCGATTCAACTTCTCTTTGACAATGATTTCGTTGGCTTATATATGCATCACATGCCTAAGTTGGATCTTATGCCTGTCAGTAGGCTCCCCTGACTTAGCGGTTTATTTCAGCAAATCTTTTGAAGCTCATTTTTTTTCTTGGGGTTAATACTGACTGCTGAACCCTTTTTCAAGACTCATCTTGAAGTGTCCAGGAAGAAGGCCTTTCAAAATCCTCGAAGACAGCCTAAAAGACAGAACTGGACCTTGGAAGTTCTGAGATAGAGTTGGCCACGGACCAGCTCTGCAATTTTATCCAGAGAACTGCTTTCATACTGGACAAGAATAAGGGTTTCCTGAGCCATACTTGAAGACCCTCAAGAAATATTCTCACATCCTATCGGAGAATTGTGATTCAACCCTGCAGAGAATATGGCGGCATAGATGAGAATCCTTTGACGTAGTGATTCAACCTATCTTCACTGTTCAACTGACGATTCGAACGCTGTTCTTCGAAGTGAAAAGAGTCTTGAAACTCCGTGAGTAAGATAATCTTTTATATCTTAACCCATTAATGCCAAAGACACTTTCTAAAAAAGCCATCAATACAAACCTGTATAGGAATACTTTTTTCAAATATAAATTTCGCACAAAATATTTTAAATGGGCATAAGACTGTTAAATCTCGAAAATTTTCGATTTAAGGAAAAAATATATATATTATTCCTCTCTGTCTTTTCTGAACAATTTAAAATAATCTGTGCTAAAAATCTCTACAATTATTAAAGTTATGAAGGAAAATGTACCAGCTGTTCAACGTAAACATTGAATATGCATTATATCTTTAAAGCGCTATATCCTCGTAAATATGTTTTTTTATATTGCGCACGTGATATCTCAAGAACTATTGAATATTTTTGCATAAAATTTTACCGAATATGTATTTTGCTATTTTCTTACAAATTGAATCCCATTTTGTACATATTTCTCTAAAGAAGTGTTTTTGGGAGTTAGAAAAGTTGAAATCTTAACTATTTTAATATTTTTATTTTGAATTGGTATATAAATTAGAAATTAACCTTTAAATGTTAAATTGTGGTTCAGTTTCTTAAACAGAATGTTTGATAATTTAGATACCAAAAAAATATTTTGTTTAGTAACATTTTATTCCAATCATGCGCGCAAGCAAGACTACCTCTATTTTTTCTCCAATAATTATACCTATATTTATTACTCTCAAATAAATACATACCAATATATATGAAGGTTTGAAAATGTGTACTATAAGAGAAAGAACATATAATTTTCTATAAAAAAGAAAAAGTGAGTTTGTGAAATGCATTGTTTCAGAGATATAATGTAATTGAATTTGACAGCTTTCCGTCATTTTCGGGGTTTAAGAGTCGTATGTCGCCTGTATTCTTTCTTTCTTTTCTATTCAGTCGATGGCAACACGTATCATAGAGTGGTTACTAATGCAGCCTTTTTATTTACAAGTCTGGTCTTAGAAGTAAATTTTTTGCAATGTGAAGAAAAAGAGAAGTTTGTTTAATTCATTAATTTATTTATTTATTTGTATTTAGTATATATCAGTAAATGTACTCTTGAGAATTTGTTTCTTTTTCGAATTTTCCTTAATTTTAAATTTTTATAGAATTTTTCGCATTAATATGCTTTCGTCTGAATAGGGAGTAGGCTCAAAAATCCAATAAAACCCTAAATTTTTCAGGGTAAGATTGTTTTAGTACTTTTCCGGTTGATTTTAAGGACATAAATATTTTGAAAAATGCGACGGGCATTAATGGATTAATGTTTTATAGTTCCAGATCTTTCGTATTGGAAAGCTGAAGCACATGCAACTGACATTCCATGCTAAAAACTATAATAATGAAAGAAATGTGCGATGTTCATATAATATGCATTTAATATACTTTCGTCTGAATAGAGTAGCCCCAAAAAATCCAATAAACCTAAATTTTTCAGGTAAGATTGTTTTAGTACTTTTCCAGTTGATTTGTTATCATGTAAATATTTTTGAAAAAATGCGACGGGTATTAATGGATTAATGTTTTATAGTTCCAGATCTTTCGTATTGGAAAAGCCAGAAGCACATGCAACCCGGACATTCCCATGCTAAAACTATAATTAATGAAAGAAAATGTGCGATGTTCATAATATGCATTAATATGCTTTCGTCTGAATAGGGAGTAGGCTTAAAAATCCAATAAAACCTAAATTTTTCAGGCAAGATTGTTTTAGTACTTTTCCGGTTGATTTAAGGACATGTAAATATTTTGAAAAAAATGCGACGGGCATTAATGGATTACCGTTTTATAGTTCCAGATCTTTTCGTATTGGAAAGCCAGAAGCACATGCAACCCGACATTCCATGCTAAAAACTATAATAATGAAAGAAATGTGCGATGTTCATAATATGCATTATTAATATAATTTCGTCTGAATAGGAGTATTCCTGCAACCAATAAACCTAAATTTTTCAGGCAAGATTGTTTTAGTAATTTTCCAGTTGATTTCATGACATGTAAAATATTTTGAAAAAATGCGACGGCATTAATGGATTAATGTTTGAGTTCCAATCTTTTCGTATTGGAAAGCCAGTAGCACATGCAACCCGACATTCCATGCTAAAACTATAATTAATGAAAGAAATGCGGAGGTTCTATAATATGCATTAATATGCTTTCGTCTGAATAGGAGTAGGTTTAAAAAGGCAATAAAACCTAAATTTTTTCAGGCAAGATTGTTTTAGTACTTTTCAGTTGATTGGCACATGTAAATATTTTTGAAAATGCGACGGGCATTAATGGATTAATGTTTTATAGTTCCAGATCTTTCGTATTGGAAAGCCAGAAGCACATGCAACCCGACATTCCATGCTAAAAACTATAATTAATGAAAGAAATGTGCGATGTTCATAATATGCATTAATATGCTTTCGTCTGAATAGGCAGGGGTGGCGAACCTTTATGTATCAACGTGCCATTTTTTCTACAAAAATGTTTAATGAGGTCATAGACGTGCCGTCAAATAGTACCGTCAATGCTTCATAGTGAACTTTGTGATCGGTGGCGTGCCCAAAATATTGTGTCGGTGCCATCAATGGCATCGTAAAATATTGGTCTGCCATCCCTGGCAGGGGTGGCGAACCTTTTTTATATCAACGTGCCATTTTTTCTACAAATGTTTAATGAGGTCATAGACGTGCCGCTCAAATAGTACCGTCAATGCTCATAGTGAACTTTGCGGATCGGTGGCGTGCCCAAAATATTGTGGGTGTTGCGGTGCCATCAATGGTATCGCGTGCCATTGGTTCCCATCCTGGAATAGGGAGTAGGCTTAAAAAGGCAATAAAACCTAAATTTTCAGGTAAGATTGTTTTAGTAATTCTTCCAGTTGATTTAAGGACATGTAAATATTTTGAAAATGACGGGCATAATGGATTAATGTTTTATAGTTCCCATCTTTCTGTATTGGGAGTTTGAAGCACATGCAACCCGACATTCCATGTTAAAACTATAATGGAAGTAAGAAATGTGCGATGTTCATAATATGCATTAATGTACTTTCGTCTGAATAGGAGTAGGCTTTAAAAGGCAATAAACCTACATTTTTCAGGTGATTTAATTTTTTTTAGTACTTTCCAGTTGATTTATGACATGTAAATATTTTGAAAATGCGACGGGCATTAATGATTAATGTTTTATAGTTCCTGATCTTTCGTATTGGAAAGCTTCGTAGTTTATGCAACCCGACATTCCAGCGTTAAAAACTATAATTAATGGAAGAATGCATGTTCATAATATGCATTGTCGTACTTTCGTCTGAATAGGGAGTAGGCTTTAAAAAGCAATAAAACCTACATTTTCAGGCAAGATTGTTTTAGTACTTTTCCAGCTGGATTTAAGGACATAAATATATTTTGAAAAAATGCGACGGGCATTACTGGATTAATGTTTTATAGTTCCAGATCTTTTCCCATTGGAAAGCCAGAAGCACATGCAACCCGACATTCCATGCTAAAACCATAATTAAGGAAAGAAATTTGCGATGTTCATAATATGCATTAATATGCTTTCGTCTGAATAATAGGGAGAGTTTTAAAAAAGGCGCAATAAACCTAAATTTTCAGGCAAGATTGTTTTAGTACTTTCCAGTTGATTTAAGGACATGTAAATATTTTTGAAAATGCGACGGGCATTAATGAATTAATGTTTTATAGTTCCAGATCCTTTTCTGCATGGAAAGCTGTGAAGTACATCCAACCTGACATTCCATGCTAAAACTGTAGTTAATGAAAGAATGTGTGATATTCATAATAATTTCTGGAATTAGTGTTTCTTAGAATTATTTCAAAATCGGCTCTTGTACTAACATAGAAAACCAATTCCAATACTTACGTTATGGGTTATAACTGGTTTCACTCAGAGAATACAGAAAAATTTTGAATCGGCAATTTTCAAAAAATTAATTATTGCACGATAAAAATGTTTTGTTGAGTAGTAAAAGTTTAGAATTACTTTGTTGTACAATACAGGGTTATGCAAAACAATCTGTAATTACAAATGGCTATAACTTCCATGTAAAACAACGATAGGAAGAAAAAAATTGAACACAGTATAGAAGGAAGCAAAAGTTTTGTTTGCGCATCGTAATGATTGTTCCACGACCTCCTTTTGGTCCGTGTGGTCTGGGCCGTTTTAACAAATGTGAGCACCCTTGGACTAGAGTCATTTGGCGCCCCCTTCCAATTCGTATGCTGCTATTTGAGAGCCTATAGGCCAACGAAAATACCTTCCCAATAAAGTAATAGAGCAGAAAACAAACATTAACTGTTCTCTGATTAATCGCTCTTACAATTTTGCAAATGAGCCCTTTTCAAAACAGACCCTTGTGTCATCTTCCGTAATGGGCAGAAAAAAATCATTAACCGTTCTCTGATTAATGCCTTACAATTTTGCAAACAGCACCTTTTCAAAAATAGAATTTTGCAAACCAGCTTCCCGTAATGTAAGCAGAAAAAATCACTCAATCGCTCCCTCTGATTAACGCCTTACAATTTTGCAAATCAGCCTCTTTCAAAATAGAAATTTGTAACACAGCCTGTAATGTAGGTGACTTCTATTACGCGCACTAGTTAAAATTTTCGCATAGATCTTTCTCGTAAACTCATTTCAGAAACCGTCGTATAGCATGTCAGTTCCCGCACAATCTTCTCAGATAAAAAATTTCGAATCTGCTCTATTCTCAGAGAGCAACAAGTTTCAGACACGTGGAAACAACAAAACAAACGGAAATAAAATAATCCGAGCAGGGATCAGAATTCGCCAAAAGGGAGAAAAAGGAGACAAAAGGGAAGAAAAAAAAACCGCCAAGCGTTGAGTCATGAAGCCGCTGAATATCATGCACACAGAGATTGGTTCCAATACGCATGTGCGGGGACATGAGACGGATTCGTTTCAAAAAGTGAAAAAATGAATGCAATTTCAACACCTCTTTTAACCGAATGAGATGAAAATAGGCACAGATCTATAATTAATGTTAGACAGACGGACTTCCCTTAGACGAATTTTTTTCCAAAATTTGATAGAAACTTACAAATTATGTGTCAAGATCATATACTCAAATTTCATCCTCGTATCTCTCATAGTTTTTCAGTTATCGTGTTCACAGACAGACATAATTCCAAAATTGTGTTTTTTCGAACCAGGGAGGTCTAAACGTGGAGATCATCAAAATCTCCAGTTCGAATTTTTGACGATTACAGTACTTTTCCGTATACTCTGCATGCGAGAAAGTAAAAATGAAGCTTTCAAATCTGCAGAAATGATTAAAATTTATTAACCAAAAATGTAATTTTACCTTAACATTTTTTAGGAGGAAAATACCTGCTCTCTGGACCACGTCGGCTTCCCCTGCAGGAGATATTGGTCGCATCCAAAAGTCTATGAGTCCGCTGTGGACTTTGTTATCTGATGGCTGCGTTATGCACAGAGACGTCGCAAGGACGACTAGGGTGCCGATTCTCTGACGTCACATGCGAAGAACTCGTCTTTAAGAATTTCTATGTACTTCTTCAGACATCAGATAGTGGGCATTTCACCAAATAAGGCTGGATTATGATATGGCAATTGAAAACGAACATTAAGGAAGTTTCCATTAATGAAGCAGAATTGTAATATTTGAAAAAAAATTATTAAAAAAATAGATTTATGCTTTATTTCAATATTTCAACGAAATACTTATACCTTTTGTTCCTGAAAAATGTAAAAAAATATTGCTAAGTTTAACTTGCTTTGTAGGAAAGGATTTATGTTCAAAAACTTATGCGGAAAAATTTGAGAATTTTAAGAAAAAAACCATTATATCTTCCCGAATATTTGTGCTGTGTTTATTAAAATGCATGTAAAATTATGCAAATTAAATATAACCATTGATAAATGCTAAGACCGTTAATATCAGCTTTCTGTGAAACAGGATAGGTCAAATTCCATATCTGCCTCATCCCCTTTTATGGACCCCTAATTGCCCTCGTGACCGAACCTTCACTGTAAAATGTGAGTTCCGAAGTGATAGTAGTCCTACTATTTGAAACTGATTGCGTGAAACCATAGTATCCATATCAATTGTAATTTTGTAGCATCTTCAAATTGTGCATTATTTTGGACACCAATTCACAAATTCGATTAAATTTAAAATATATATATATATATATATATATTGCATTGGCCTTTTCAAGCAAGCTTTACTAATATAATATTCTTATAAAAACTATGGTTTTCTATATTTAAGAATCCTTTATATGAATATTTTAGCATTCTATACATTCATGTGAAAAAAAATTTCCTTCAATAAAATAACATCAAATATAATATAAAAACATTTTCTTCTCAGTTTCCCAGGAGCTTGTAACATCCAATAAATTTTTCTCAGAGAAACAGTTAGATAGGATACATGCACATCAATTTGAACTTCCGAAGTATAACCTTTTATCGAAAGATGAAAGAAATAGAAAAAATATTTTTTAATTTATTGATAGCATAAAGTGTGCACAACTCAGAAAACTGACTCTCATTGTAAGAGTTACAATTAATATAATTTAACAAATGATATTAAAATTGAAAACACTAAATTAATTAATTATAATTTTTTGACTATGTAGTCATGCCCTCGACTGAAAATTTTTCCATATTAGAACTCCGATGCCGAGTGGTCTTCGAAAAGTTCGCCATTCGGTTCTTTCCATTTCTTCCACTAATTGTTTTTCTTTTATATTCTAATTGTTTTTCTTTTATGTGTTTTAATTATTTTAATTATTAGTGCACGAGGTTTAGTTGTTTAATTTAAAGTGAATTGTTGGTTAATCGTAGGACAATTTTGTTGATGCAATCACTGGATGCTTCTGCGTTGGGCGCGCAAAAAGGTGTATTGTTATCGCTTTTGTTTACTTCTTCTGTTTCCTTCTGTGTTTTTTTTGTATTCTATTATCATTGTGGCACAATTCAAAAAAAATTCCAAAAATTCATTTTATGTAAATATTAATGAGTTCATTTAAACATAAACATTTACACTTTAAGACAAAGTTTTACAAAATCATGGTGCATTTCACTGGTCAGCCATCCTGAATATAAAACAGCTCCAACATTGACTGCCTGCTTGCCTGAATGAACAAATTTCTAGTAGACTCCATTCAAATAACACAAACATACACCAATTTATTTTCATTAAAAACATCATTGACATACAACTGTCTGTACATACTGTTTTTAATTTCTTCTTTGTGGATAAATGCTTTTCTTTCCAATACATTTCGAAATGTGGGCTCAGCCTTAGAGGATATTAAATATCAGACCCAAAGTCTTTTCCCCTACACAAAACCTATTCCATTTTTTTTAATCTGCACGGATGTATAGCGTCTGATGAAGTCATCCACCAGATTCTTAATTCTTATCCTTGTCTGCTATTATTTTTAACTCTACCACAATTATAATTCCCTTTATTAGTATTTTTATTTATTGTCCCACAAAAATATTATGAATGAAATATTCACCTTCAGCCATTACATATAATTAACTTTCTTATATGAAGAGTGTTAAATGAAAGTGATCAAAAAATATTTTGATAACTTTACTTTTATTAGTAATAGCTAATATACTTATTAAATAAATTTCCTTCATTTTTTTTTTTATACAACCAGCATGCATATAGTAGATTCCGCTCAATGTGATCACTCTTGGACTTAAGAATTGATAACATTAACCACTGATAACAAATGAATGGGTAAATCAACAATATTTCTTTACTCCGCATCAAGGGAAAAGAAACGAAAATAAAAAAATTATTCAGAGATACATTCATAATTTATTTCAAAAATAACAATTTAAAAAATTCATTAATTGTTGCTTGATGAAAATTATTCCCTTAACAGTTCATTTATATATTGTTAGAACTCGTACTGTCTTTTAAAAAATGCCGACAAAGTGGAATTAGAGATTACATTACTTACATGGTCAGTTATTTGACCCACATTACATTTATATAGACAATGAGCAGAACACAAGGCCACTACTAGAACATAAGCAATATCTACCACAATCTGAAGTTCAAAAATTACGTTGTTAAAATTACGTTGAAATCATATTCCTGGCGAACAAGTTAACGCCGAAGGCGGCTGGTAGTTTTCAAAACACACACGCAGACTGTGCTAATACAAAAAATAAATTGACATTTAAAAAATAAATAGACAATTGAAATTACCTATATTTATTTCCCCAAAAAACGGGACATTTAAAAAAAATTTTAGGATTATTATTTGAATCAAGAAAAACCATTCTGAATTTTATTTAATGAACAAATGAAAGACGCAGAAAATAAACTAATTTATCTGATGCATTGCCAGATTTTGAAGACACATTTTTGCTTTGATTATATTTGTGACATATTTTTTAAAAAGATAAATGTACGCTTCTCCAAGCAACAACCTCAATGGTTTATCGACTTTTAAAAGGAACAAAGGCCAAATCTCCCATTGATCTGACCGCACGAAGGCAAGCGATGAAGAAACAGTGGCAAGTTAATGGTAAAATGCATAAGTGTTCCATTCCATGCACTTCGAAGCAGCGAAGGAGGCAGGTCTCGTCCGCAGCTGAGGAGGAATCCATATGTCTCAGAGATCTGGTAACGTGCAGGAGAGCCCACCTCGCACTTTCACTGGACTCCCAACTGCAGGTCATCTTCCAGCAGAGAATGTGCTCTCAATTCCGTCACAACTCATATAAGGCGGAGAGGCTATGTCACGTAACTGAACGAAGTACAACAG
>BGPR01046552.1:0-12015 GCA_013235015.1 Araneus ventricosus
TTGGGTTGCCAACTCTGAAGCTTGCCACCAGGTGGAGTTGTAAGTTGCGCCATCGCATAGCGCATAGACCTTTTACTATACCTAGACACTACTTTCATGACTAAAACTGCCGTTTTCCTGAAGTTAATGGGGGGGCCCTTATTTAAGTGGGCACCCTGTATATTGTATATGCAATATTGTAGAGCATCTTTTGTTATTTGGGTTAGTTATTGAAAATAATTACTATTAAAAATTTGAAGGAAAAATATAATTATAAATTGCACGTTCCAATAGCAAAACACTATTTTTCAAAATTCAATAAATTTATTAAAAACAGTTTTTAAAAATACAGTTTTATTAGTGGGATAAAAAGTTGAAATCATTTCCTTTAAATTATTTCCAAATTTTTAATATATAATTATTATAAATAACATAGAATCTTGAAATCAATTATTTTCTGGAATTCACTACCAGGTGGCACCACTCGCATGGAATAAAAATTCATTTAAATTAATTAATTAACTAATAATTTAATTCTGAAAATTCTAAAAGACTTTATTATGATCGATAATGCAAAAATGTACAAAATTTGAAACTCTAATACATCAGGAAGTGAGAGAAAAATCGTCGGCACAATTCCTTCTTATAAACATGAAGTTCCCGGATGGCTAAGACCGGGCGGGTTTCCTCTCACGGAACAAATCAAGTTAAATAAACGAGTATGAAAACGACTACTAACCAAGCTGTTAATCTATAAATACCTATTAATGACGTCCTTATAAAAGAAGATGCTGTTTAGTCTTTTGATTGGAGATTGAATTTAGAGGGATTTTATAACTTATTATAGGGGAGAGTGGATTTAAAACCAGATACCCTTGATTCTGGCGTTATTATTTTTCCTTTATAGGTTGGTTGGTTGTATGAGGTTTAGTGGCACAAGAGCCATTTTTGGCTATGCTGCTCCAAACAAATGGTGAAAAAATGGAAACATGTTGAAATGAGCGATTTATGAAACAGAATCAATTTTTCCTTTGTTCCCAATTTAGAATAAAAACTTTAATTAATACAAAAATGAAAAAACAAATGGACCAACAAATTCTAAAATACACGGGATATTACTATATAAAGTTAAAAATTCCAATGGCATTTAAAAATGTAAAAATATGTGGATGGGGATGTTCTCCCACAAGTCTCTAATGTTTACTGATACGGAGCTAAAAAAGCTTAAGCGATGGTTGTTAAAAACTGGACATTCCTCTAAAATATGACGAATAGTAAGATCCACCTGGCACGTTGTACAGGCAGGACACCGTTCACCAAATAAAAGATGTTTATGGGTTAAACGGCTATGACCAATGCGAAGTCGATTCAGTTTTTTTCCTTTATAGGAGACAGATACTGAATTACACTCTACTAGTCAAGTAAAAGGAGATGCCATAGTGACATGTTGAAGCTGCCGAATGCACTGCATCTGTGAAGGCTTATTTGTTTTAAGACGTCAACTTTCTAATGTTCCTTTTATTTTAAACTGTCCTTACTTAAAAATCATTGCAGTTACAAAACCTATATTTAGTCCAGTTTATTATACTTTCACTAAGTATTCATACCCTGTTAAACAATAAGGATTTACTTCAATAATTGCGCAGTTCTATATCATTTTTATAATCTCGGCACTCGGGGTAAAACCGGGTACTCCAAGTGGCGTAAGACCGGGACATTGAATTTTGATGATTCCTCCGATGAAGGCGATAAAAACACATCAGACTTTGATTTTTTATGTTTTAATGGTGTATTTTCTAATTTAAATAAATAAAAAGGGTTAATCCAATGTAAAAACTGTCTTGGCTGTGCCCACGAAAGCTGCAGTGCCGTGGAGGAAAAAGACAATGGCTTTACATGTGAATTTTCTAACTAATATTCTTAAATTGTCATACAAAATAAAAATGATTTCAGCTTTTCCACTGAAAATCGAGTTCTCCTAATTTCCCATAAACCGTTGTACTAAAAAGCAGAAAATAATTACAATAAAATATCTACTTTTTACTACACTAATAAACGGGAGATTTTAAAAACTGTTTTTAATAAACTTAATTCCAACCAATTTTGATTACCGAAGATAAGCTTTCGTCCCAGTGTAACTCAGAGAGGTAGCGCTACCAAATTATACATAAACGTATATTGCTGCAGAAGGACTTAAATTTATACATATTTTAGCATAGTTATATCAAATCTTGATTTATTTGTTGTTTGGTACCGTTTTAATTTGTGGTTTCCTATTTTCTTTAAATTTTTTTTCTTTCTTCTTATTTTCTCTATTATTATTATTTTCTCTATTATTATTATTATCATTTTAATGCTATTTGGTTATTATTCAAGAAATTGTGTATTGGATAGTTTGAAATTATGTATGGGAAAATTTGAAAATGTGATAGGAAATTGTGTATAGGTTGATTTAGCCTTTTTCTTGTGATGCAGTGTGCTGCATATTTAGGTTTTAATTTGTGGCTTCCTGTGCATATATATTTTTTAAGCTTTCTTTTTTTCCCTCTTTAATTTTCTTTGATTGTATTTTAATTTATGTTATTTGGTAATTAATCGAGATTTTGTGTTTAGGAAAGTTTGAAAGTGCGTATAGGAATTTGAAATTGTGAGAAATTGTGTTGGTTATTTTAACCTTTTTCCTATGAAGCAGTGTACGTTGTGAAGAGATTTTGTACTCGAATTTGCTGGCGTTCTTCGGAACTGTCAGTGGCTCGATATTTATAAGTCCGTAAGTGCAGGTCAAATTACTAGTTAAATATTAAGGTCCCGTTTTGAAGCAACACGAGGGCTATTTTGGGACGGACCTCGTAATTTGAACCGCGGTCAGATGACGAGGACGACATCTGAGATGACATCCGCCTCTCCAAGCTTCCACAACACACCAGTGTGAGGACGTTTGCCATTACGTATAATTTAACGTGCAACAGGTCCCATACACGGCGGATCTTCAGTGGAATCGGGTTTCGAACCTTTAATCCCTTCAGTTCCGTGGCTGACACATTAACACTAGGCCTAAAACATGTAGATTATTCAAAATATCATGATAACTCCTAGTATTTTTACCGTAAGAAACGGCACACCTTCGAAATGTTTAACTGTACAAAACGAAATAGGGAGTTTAACAACAACAAACCAAAAACGAGGTTTAGAAATAGCATACCCAAGTACATAAAACGATCAAGTTATTTTCTTATTATCTTCATTATCTTCTTTTGTCTATAAAATTTTGACTCGATTTTCAAGATAATAAGGCTGACTATTTGTAAAAATGTACTCACATATTTAACTCTTGTTACTTTTTGAAGTTTCTCAGGTAAATAGACTAGATTACATAATATGCGAAGAAAATAAAAACATTCTTGCCATCTTTGACTGTTTTCCTACCTTTTTTCATTATTCTTATAAAAATCAATTATTCTATAAAAGTGCTTTAACTTTAAATCAACAATCATTGCTCAATATTATTAATTATTTTTTCAGTGAAAAATAAAAATGTTTACAAAAGAAGATTGTTTAACTTTTTAGCTCGAGAGAGGTAGAGATGATGTAGTAAACACTCACCAGAGAAGAGAAAGAGCAAGGCTAATTAAAACTTTTACTTCTTTATTCATTGAATCATAGGCGAGCTGGGATAAAATTTTCTATCGAATTTAATTAGCGGTGAGAATCCTTTTGTTTATTCAACCAACCATAAACCGGATCCTTAACTTCTCTGGATTTTAATATTTTCAGCGCCTTTTCCCCTCTCGGTAATAAAATGTGCACCAAAACCTCAGAATACAAACAAAGATGTCTCGAAAACTATCGGAGATTTCATTTTTTTTCTTTCTTAAGAGTGTTTGAGTGAGATTTTGTAATTCGAAGGATACATTAAACAGAATGATAAAAATTTTAATGAAAACCGATTCTTTTTCTAGTTGCAAATTTTATATAAACCCTAGCAAATAAGAATTTTTGTCTAGCATTCTTTCTGTGGCAGAATAACACAAATCGTTACTAAAAGAATCTGACAGTAATTTTATAGTTAGTCCATTTTGCACATCACAGCTTGTCAGTGGCGTATAATGTGCAAACTAAAGTGTTGTTACCCCGGCCTGCCGAAGTATCCGGAAAATTTGAAAGTTGTTGTCGCTGTGTTAATTGGAAATCGAGGGTGGAGTCCTAGTAGCCATTACCGGCCACAACCCAATTCCTCCCACAGGAGGTACTTTCTGTCATTGGGATGGAGATAACTCAGCTCCTCAACATTACTATATCTGGCAGGAAAGCTAGCACCTTCTATCCTACCAGGCGGCTTCTGAATACGCACGCTGGGCCATCTCACCCAAAAGGGTGTAGGCCCGGAAGAAGACCAGTGAGTAGAGGCCACCCCACCAGCACTGAAAGGGCCGCAGGGCCAGCCCAGCCTCTCCGGACAGGAGTCTATAAAAAGTCTTATAAAAATTTACATGCATTGCCTGAACATGGGCAGTAATTGAGCATACAATAAGGGTCCCGGATAGCAATTTTAGTTTGCAGCAATCTTGCTCTGCAAATCTGCAAGCTTGCAGCAAGTTTGACCCGGCAAGAATGCAAGCTTGAAACAAGTTACTGCAAACGAGTTAGTCACCACGAGTCGAACTTGCAGCAAACTTGTTGTGTCAAACTCATTGCAAACTATAGCAAAAACAGAGCACGCAGACAAATCTCGAATTCGAACCCCCGAGAACCCACTTCACAGCCAGTCGCCTTAACTACTCAGGCAGCAGGAACCTGAGAAGAGAAGATAGATTGCGCTAATAGATCGTGCATCTACACATTTTATTTTCAACTGTTTTCTTGATTTCATTAATTTTTTAAAATTTTGAGTTGAGAATATGATTTGAAGTGAAAGAGAGAGCGATTTTCGCTAATAACTACGTTTTGCTAGTAGAATAAATTATGAAATTAGGTTTCAAATTTACATGCATTAACATGCAAAAGTACATTTTAATTTTAAAGTGGGACAAAATGTAAGTTATTATTTTTCAACAAACATTGACTGTTTTTTAGGTTTAATTTTGTTTATAAACGTTAAAATTTCAACATTAAGAAAAAGGCGATATAGTTTTCTTTAAAGTGCGAGTTCTATATTTAGTAAAAAGATGGAAAATGCTTCACAATTTTTTTTTTATAAAAATGTTAGTTTTTTCACAAATTATCATTGGTTTATTGAATTAATAAAAAAGAAGGACGGCTTAGGAGATGCTATTAAAAATCGAATGTTTTTTTTAAAACAGAGACAAAGATTATCTGTAAGTGTGCTATCGTCTTTGCAGCAAACATGTTTTGCAATCGTGGTGCGAAATTTGTCATGACATCTTCACAGCAAACTTGTTTTGCAAGCGAGGGTGGCGATTCTGCCTCGTTACTTTGCAGCAGTTTCGCTACAAAATCGACGCGTCAAATTTGCCATGACAAGATAATATCAAGTAAAAATCAAACTTGCTGCAAATGTACGTGCTGTCTGGGATAATAAATATGTTTTCTTTTTAATCATTAGTTTAGCTTAAGAAATTTGAAATCGTTTAAAGCTCAGGTAATTGTCGTAGATTCTCACAAGGAGCAATATAAACTCCATGCGTGTAGAGATGAAAAATCTTAATTTTTAAAGATAAGTTTAAATTTAATTTTAAATAATTTTCTTACAGATATTTTGGAAATTATATTATTGGATATTCAGTATGGAATATTCAAATCAATGGCAGTAGCACTCAGTGCCAGAGGCTGTAGTTTAGCTTAACCCTTTAAAGTTCACTACATGTTTCGTCTTGAAATTATTTAAGATTTATTTCAAAAATGAGTATTAGACGTGTAGCTGATCAAAAATATGATAAGGAACAAAATTTAGCATTTTTTATTTTCAAGAAATTTGTGGTTTCACAGGAAACCAATGAACGGTAACGGGCTATTTTTCCTCCAAATAAGTTATTATAGAAATGCAATTTAAATTATGTACTTAATTTATAATTATACGTGAGTATTCATGATATTCAACATTCATAAAATTCAACATTGCCTTCGAAGATTCAATTTTTTTTAAAAAAATAAATTTCTGCAAACACCCTCATCATTTTGTTTTTGTTAGAGATCAAAAACAATTTAGCTCTTGCAATGCCGATATCTTTGTGAATATTAACAGTATTGAACTGGAATTTTTATATAAGTTGGCCTATATATCTGTCTCTTAAGTTATGAAAGAAAAATTACGCTACGTTTCGCCTATGCGCAGTAAAAAGATGCTCAATGTGTAGTTTCACTGCTAAAACAATGTGCTTAAAGGGTTAATGTGTGTTTTCTGATGGAGCACACATGCAAGAATGACCTCACCAGCTAGACTAAGAGTAAAGAAACCAATTTTCAAGTGTGGATTGTTTCATTGAAGAGCAAGGGTCATAAGCGCTCTTGTAGGAGGCAGACTCCGATAGAGAGTTAATATTATATGATGACACTTCTTTTAGATAAATATTAATTTTCCTTCTGTAGTCATGTGGCATGGTCAAATTTCAGTCTAATGATGATAATTTTATAAAAGCGAATGTGACTTCCCACTGTGTGTTTATGCTATAGTTAAGTTTGTTATTCCAGTATTGTTGTTGATTATGTGAACTTGTCTAAGTTAAGGCATAAATCTGTGTCATCCATTACTCTTTGAACTTTCATTAAAAAGATAACTCGACATCATACGTTATTCCAGCGTTAGCAAAGTTATTCTGCATGAAGATTACTTTTCGTTATTTTTTTAAACTTGCCTTCAATCTCTTTTAATACATGAATTCATGGTTGACACGAGTGGTTTTCAAGCAATTTAAATAGAAGCTGTGACACTACAAAATTAACTGGATCTTGGTTAATGCAGTTTATCCCACTTGCTTCATAACATGGAATTTATAAAGGTTAACTTCTTTGAAAAATTACGAAAGTTACGTAGCTAGGACATAAATTGAAAACCTGGCGAACCACGTATATATATTTTCCTCACAAATAGCTTCTGCAATAAAGGAAATTCCTCGGTAAATCCGAACCTCATCTCAAGAAAAGTACTGCAACCACGAACACGGAATAAAAAAATATCAATAAGGTTTGCGAATGAAATTTAATCTCAGCTACCGAAATCCTCCTAAATAAGTTTGTTACCGAAAATACGATAACGAAAATATAAAGAGTGGCACATAATCCAATTTATCCGTACGTTCTTACCGTAGCTTTTCCCTTCCACACATACTCTACTCTTGGTTAAGACCAATAACATGAAGTAAAAATCACAAAGTTATGCTTTAATACGTAGAAATCTAATATTTCAGCAACAAAGTCACAGTTAGGAATCTCAGCATCTCATACTTTCGCAATCTCAGCCATACACTCTCCGTGCTTTCTTTCTTGATATATATATATATATCAAGAAGGAAAGTACGTATATATATATACATAGACAGAGAGAGACACAAACATACACTCGAAAAACTCCATGATCTTTACTGGCTGTCCATTGCAATCATACGGACCAAATGAGGGTAGAGTTTGCTTCTGTTTTACAACCTGCTAGGGGGGTGGGATGGGGATTACCGTAGAAGAGTCGGTGGCATAAATGCATCCCCTCCCTCTCTTTGCCAACAGCATATTTTGCTTCTTTTTTTCTTGAGTCAGGGTGGTCAATAACGGGGAAAAGATGATTGCTTCTTGACTTGTCGGAGGGAGAAGAAGATTTTCTTTCCAGAAGCCATTGTTTTGATTTTGATAAACGTTTTCATGGTCTCTGTTACTGTTATTGCCAGACGATGAATGGGGGCGTTTCGACGAAAATGTACTTCATTTCTTTCGAGATGTAAAGAGTAAAGGACGTGAGAACGCCTTACAGATCTTGCCATTTTTGATTTTTGGGTATTGATTTTCCCCTTTCCTTCAAACGAGAAACCGCGGTTCTTAAAGCTCTTTTTCAATTCCTACTATTAGTTCACACTCTCCCTATATTTATCAGACATGACACAGGCTTTGTAGAAAAAAAGCTGAACTTCATAAATGCGGAATCGTATCAAACATAAACACCGAGAAGTAAAATAAGTATGATTAATTGAATAATAAATGAATAAATTTATACAAAAAGTGCTCGAAATATTAAAAATATTGTAGAATTATTATTTAAAAGAAAATTAATGGGTGAAAAATGAATTACGTATAAAGTTTTGTTAAAATAAAAACTATGGTAAAAATTATCTCACTAGAAAATATGGCCATGTAAAAACTTTTTTCGATTATACATAATTATTAAGACTCTTGTTTCTCATTTTTTGAGCTAACAGTTCAAGCTTTCTTTATGCTTCAGTCTGCTATTTTCCTTCATTTTCTAAATTTTGCTATCTTTCTTTGAATGGGGGGTTTTCTTTATTTTTTTCTCATAGCTATTTTCTTACTATCAAGTTCCTCTTAGTACCATTTGCCTGATGACCTTAAATTTTTGCAATAGCATCACGCAAAAAATCTTTTTTTCTAAAATATTCAACAGCGGACTGCTTTTGCTCATCATTTTGTATTTAACACTCTAAATTGAAGAATACGTTTCAACATACATTCTTCCTGATCTTTTATCGATAAAATCCGAGATTAATTTGAATGTGTACACGGCGCACAGTTTTTGTTTGCGTGCTATCCACGTCTTTTGTGAGCGCAAACCCCCCTCCCCCCAACGCATTACCAAAACTTTTAATGCAGATTTACATTGATCCCAAGAATGACAAAATTCGATACCGGAAACGCCGAAATCCGCGTTTCCGCACAAATATGTTATGTCTGTGTTGAAAGATAAACGTTAAGGAACGAAAACGAACAAAAATGAAGAAAAGAATGTTAAAAAGAACGCAAAAATAAAATGGCTTCCTTCACGGAGAGCTAACGATCTTTTTTCCTCATGAAATTCGGATCGAAAGAAATTCGTGGGTTGATTTTCTATCCAATCAGAATTCGGAATGAATTCTGATTGGATGGAACGAAAGATAATTGTACGAAACGAGAAAGAAAAGAATACAACCTTCAGGCATTTCTTCCAATGCTAAACTTTGACCCCAAAACGCCGATGCATAACTCGGACGCTGAACGGCTTCCGGCAGGATTACACAATATCTTATGAATTCGAAACTCTTTTGCATTAGAGCCATACGCAAAATTTTCACACGGCATACAGTTTTTGTTTGCGTGCGCAACCCCCTCCCCCAACACATTAACAAAAATTTTAATGCAGATTTGCATCGATCCCAATAATGATAAAATTCGATGCCGAAAAAGCGGAAATATGTCATGTCTGATTTACATATCTTGTTCAAATTTTGCAATCGACTTTAAACTAACTTCCCGATGAGCTGGAGACTTTAAACTTTAAACTTTAAACATAGCTCAGAACTAGATAAGAATACAATATTAATTCGCTTTCTTGTCTGTCTGTTTGTCTGTCATTTCATATTTTGCATGACGCATGCGCAGTACATTTTTCATTATATCTCGAAAACTATTAATATTACAGACTTGGTTCTTGGATATATGGATGGCCCATGGGATCATCGAAGCACCCCCATATTTTAGCCATATATTTGCGCATGCGCAGTACGTTTTTCATTATATCTCGAAAACTATTAAACTATTAATTATTAAAGTAGGAATTGACTTAAAAATTTTTTTTTATATTACTTGTTTTTCAAAAGAGCGATACAGTAGAGTCTCCCTACAACGAAGTCTCTCTACAGCGAATTTTCCCTATAACGAAATTTTTAATCGGAATGTTTGGAATTTTGAACATTCAAAATATTCTCCATATAAAGAGGTGATTGTCTCCCTGTAATGAATTTTTTCAGAGGTTTATCTTTTCGATTTTTGTCATTTTTGAAGAAAGTTGATAATTTCTGTGCAACCAATTCGCTCACACGTGCCTGTTTCTGGAACTTTCACTCTTAAAAAGTAAAAATTTTTCTGAATATTTAATATCACGAAATGCAAAGCAATGTAAAATAACGGAATTTTTCGAGTAAAATAGACGTAAGTGCATACTAGTACATGCTATTCTCTAAATTGGTGAATTGTCGTAACTTTTGAGCATTTTATTTATACAATAAAAATTAGTATAATTTTAACAACTTTATAATATATATTACTTCATTTTTAATTGAAAATCATAATTACATACATTTGAACTTATCGCACCTATTGAAAAGGTTTGGATCATTTACTTAAATAACAGGAAAAATCTCTAATCTTCGTATAACGAAATTCTCTCTCTAACGAATTTTTCAATTGGAACCAAGCGATTTCGTTATAGGGAGACTCCACTCAACTTCCTTTAGTTTTTAAAGAGAAAATGTATTTACACTTGGTTACTAAAATTAAAATAACCAATTCATTTTTTACAATGATTTATTGTATTCATTTTCTTAAGTAATAATGAATGTAATGCATGCGTTAGATATCTGTAGTAACGTTACGACTGCAGAACAAGGGTATATCAAAATCCAGTGGGCCAGTCGGACTTACTCAAAGACAAAATAGTAGTAAATTTATATCATTTTATTACACTAAATATTACAAGGAAAGCGAAAAAATACTATTCTTGAGGCATCTTTTGCTCAGTTGAATGCTTATTAAACAGTTAAAAGGTACGTGTCGAAAGGTTGGTATGAAAATGTGAGAGTGACCGTTTTCTGATGTTGTAAATTTCGTCTATTTAATTAATGTTTTTTGGCGGAAAAGTCATAGTTGTCTGACTTGAGCAGCGAAATTGAGCTTTCGTGATCAAACACCGCGATGGAAAGCTATCGGTTGACTAGAAAATGGGCAGTATCAAGCGGAGAGCACTGGATGGAATATACATGTTATGGAACTAAGTTCAAACAGAAGGAAAAACACTGTGCTTATGGAAGATCGACACATGAAATTGCATACATAATTTTTTAAAGAAATGACAGCTAGAGAGCGTTCTTAGAATGGCATAGCTTCTAAAACATCAATTCTACGGAGTTTTAATCTAATCCCAGGTTGAAGTTGCACGAAAGCTATATTGGAGAGGTTCTCTTAATTTTTGGCTGTTTTCAGATGTCAAGGACGACACCTGACACATCTCGAAATTTCCATACCTCCTTAGCGCATTAGAATTTTTCTGGAATGTTTTGCTAAAGCAGCTATATCTCTACAAACGTGTATTTGGGAGTTGGTTCGCTATTGCATAATTGCATCCAGTTCGAAGTCAGTATTCATGAAACTGGGACCCACTTAAATCCGTGTAGCTTGTTTTGCAATACTGTCCGAACTCCAATAATTTACATAACGTGCCATTTATTATGCAATGATAAAATAGAAAAATGCGGCATTAGAATTTTTCTGGAATGTTTTGCTAAAGCAGCTATATCTCTACATACGTGTATTTGGGAGTTGGTTCGCTATTGCATAATTGCATCCAGTTCGAAGTGAGTATTTTTAAAAATGGTTCTTTAATGGAATACTCACTAATGTTTCGCCAATCTTTTCTCTCTTGAAATAAGGTAACTGTTTGGATTCGAGGCTTTCCATGTACTTCTGGAGCCTTGTGTAGGAATACGGGTAACTGAAGGCAAAATGGTAGACATCTTCTTCTTTGTCGAAGGCAAACACAATGGACAGGACGTATCGGTTGCCGTGCTCTGGACAGCGGTAGTAGAAAACACAATTGGAGGGAATACGGATCCTGGAAGGAAAAATGATGTACATCAGGAAGATTATTCTTCAACCAACAAAATTAATGTTAACGTTAAGGGAATCAGGGACCTCCAAAATCATTAAAAATTTTTTGAAATAATCAATTTGATATTTTTCAGGCATTAATACAATCACTATATAAGATAACACACAAAATTTCACTGTAATATATTTATTTATATTTGAGTAATGAGTAAAAATGCAATTTTTATTAACAATTAATGGATATTATGATAAATGTTCCAGGCGCTACCATTAATGGAT
>BGPR01046553.1:0-12015 GCA_013235015.1 Araneus ventricosus
TTGGGTTGCCAACTCTGAAGCTTGCCACCAGGTGGAGTTGTAAGTTGCGCCATCGCATAGCGCATAGACCTTTTACTATACCTAGACACTACTTTCATGACTAAAACTGCCGTTTTCCTGAAGTTAATGGGGGGGCCCTTATTTAAGTGGGCACCCTGTATATTGTATATGCAATATTGTAGAGCATCTTTTGTTATTTGGGTTAGTTATTGAAAATAATTACTATTAAAAATTTGAAGGAAAAATATAATTATAAATTGCACGTTCCAATAGCAAAACACTATTTTTCAAAATTCAATAAATTTATTAAAAACAGTTTTTAAAAATACAGTTTTATTAGTGGGATAAAAAGTTGAAATCATTTCCTTTAAATTATTTCCAAATTTTTAATATATAATTATTATAAATAACATAGAATCTTGAAATCAATTATTTTCTGGAATTCACTACCAGGTGGCACCACTCGCATGGAATAAAAATTCATTTAAATTAATTAATTAACTAATAATTTAATTCTGAAAATTCTAAAAGACTTTATTATGATCGATAATGCAAAAATGTACAAAATTTGAAACTCTAATACATCAGGAAGTGAGAGAAAAATCGTCGGCACAATTCCTTCTTATAAACATGAAGTTCCCGGATGGCTAAGACCGGGCGGGTTTCCTCTCACGGAACAAATCAAGTTAAATAAACGAGTATGAAAACGACTACTAACCAAGCTGTTAATCTATAAATACCTATTAATGACGTCCTTATAAAAGAAGATGCTGTTTAGTCTTTTGATTGGAGATTGAATTTAGAGGGATTTTATAACTTATTATAGGGGAGAGTGGATTTAAAACCAGATACCCTTGATTCTGGCGTTATTATTTTTCCTTTATAGGTTGGTTGGTTGTATGAGGTTTAGTGGCACAAGAGCCATTTTTGGCTATGCTGCTCCAAACAAATGGTGAAAAAATGGAAACATGTTGAAATGAGCGATTTATGAAACAGAATCAATTTTTCCTTTGTTCCCAATTTAGAATAAAAACTTTAATTAATACAAAAATGAAAAAACAAATGGACCAACAAATTCTAAAATACACGGGATATTACTATATAAAGTTAAAAATTCCAATGGCATTTAAAAATGTAAAAATATGTGGATGGGGATGTTCTCCCACAAGTCTCTAATGTTTACTGATACGGAGCTAAAAAAGCTTAAGCGATGGTTGTTAAAAACTGGACATTCCTCTAAAATATGACGAATAGTAAGATCCACCTGGCACGTTGTACAGGCAGGACACCGTTCACCAAATAAAAGATGTTTATGGGTTAAACGGCTATGACCAATGCGAAGTCGATTCAGTTTTTTTCCTTTATAGGAGACAGATACTGAATTACACTCTACTAGTCAAGTAAAAGGAGATGCCATAGTGACATGTTGAAGCTGCCGAATGCACTGCATCTGTGAAGGCTTATTTGTTTTAAGACGTCAACTTTCTAATGTTCCTTTTATTTTAAACTGTCCTTACTTAAAAATCATTGCAGTTACAAAACCTATATTTAGTCCAGTTTATTATACTTTCACTAAGTATTCATACCCTGTTAAACAATAAGGATTTACTTCAATAATTGCGCAGTTCTATATCATTTTTATAATCTCGGCACTCGGGGTAAAACCGGGTACTCCAAGTGGCGTAAGACCGGGACATTGAATTTTGATGATTCCTCCGATGAAGGCGATAAAAACACATCAGACTTTGATTTTTTATGTTTTAATGGTGTATTTTCTAATTTAAATAAATAAAAAGGGTTAATCCAATGTAAAAACTGTCTTGGCTGTGCCCACGAAAGCTGCAGTGCCGTGGAGGAAAAAGACAATGGCTTTACATGTGAATTTTCTAACTAATATTCTTAAATTGTCATACAAAATAAAAATGATTTCAGCTTTTCCACTGAAAATCGAGTTCTCCTAATTTCCCATAAACCGTTGTACTAAAAAGCAGAAAATAATTACAATAAAATATCTACTTTTTACTACACTAATAAACGGGAGATTTTAAAAACTGTTTTTAATAAACTTAATTCCAACCAATTTTGATTACCGAAGATAAGCTTTCGTCCCAGTGTAACTCAGAGAGGTAGCGCTACCAAATTATACATAAACGTATATTGCTGCAGAAGGACTTAAATTTATACATATTTTAGCATAGTTATATCAAATCTTGATTTATTTGTTGTTTGGTACCGTTTTAATTTGTGGTTTCCTATTTTCTTTAAATTTTTTTTCTTTCTTCTTATTTTCTCTATTATTATTATTTTCTCTATTATTATTATTATCAT
The DNA here is from genome assembly GCA_013235015.1 of Araneus ventricosus. Lineage (NCBI taxonomy): Eukaryota > Metazoa > Arthropoda > Arachnida > Araneae > Araneidae > Araneus > Araneus ventricosus. Next base: position 2,329 of record BGPR01046553.1, read on the forward strand.
TTTAATGCTATTTGGTTATTATTCAAGAAATTGTGTATTGGATAGTTTGAAATTATGTATGGGAAAATTTGAAAATGTGATAGGAAATTGTGTATAGGTTGATTTAGCCTTTTTCTTGTGATGCAGTGTGCTGCATATTTAGGTTTTAATTTGTGGCTTCCTGTGCATATATATTTTTTAAGCTTTCTTTTTTTCCCTCTTTAATTTTCTTTGATTGTATTTTAATTTATGTTATTTGGTAATTAATCGAGATTTTGTGTTTAGGAAAGTTTGAAAGTGCGTATAGGAATTTGAAATTGTGAGAAATTGTGTTGGTTATTTTAACCTTTTTCCTATGAAGCAGTGTACGTTGTGAAGAGATTTTGTACTCGAATTTGCTGGCGTTCTTCGGAACTGTCAGTGGCTCGATATTTATAAGTCCGTAAGTGCAGGTCAAATTACTAGTTAAATATTAAGGTCCCGTTTTGAAGCAACACGAGGGCTATTTTGGGACGGACCTCGTAATTTGAACCGCGGTCAGATGACGAGGACGACATCTGAGATGACATCCGCCTCTCCAAGCTTCCACAACACACCAGTGTGAGGACGTTTGCCATTACGTATAATTTAACGTGCAACAGGTCCCATACACGGCGGATCTTCAGTGGAATCGGGTTTCGAACCTTTAATCCCTTCAGTTCCGTGGCTGACACATTAACACTAGGCCTAAAACATGTAGATTATTCAAAATATCATGATAACTCCTAGTATTTTTACCGTAAGAAACGGCACACCTTCGAAATGTTTAACTGTACAAAACGAAATAGGGAGTTTAACAACAACAAACCAAAAACGAGGTTTAGAAATAGCATACCCAAGTACATAAAACGATCAAGTTATTTTCTTATTATCTTCATTATCTTCTTTTGTCTATAAAATTTTGACTCGATTTTCAAGATAATAAGGCTGACTATTTGTAAAAATGTACTCACATATTTAACTCTTGTTACTTTTTGAAGTTTCTCAGGTAAATAGACTAGATTACATAATATGCGAAGAAAATAAAAACATTCTTGCCATCTTTGACTGTTTTCCTACCTTTTTTCATTATTCTTATAAAAATCAATTATTCTATAAAAGTGCTTTAACTTTAAATCAACAATCATTGCTCAATATTATTAATTATTTTTTCAGTGAAAAATAAAAATGTTTACAAAAGAAGATTGTTTAACTTTTTAGCTCGAGAGAGGTAGAGATGATGTAGTAAACACTCACCAGAGAAGAGAAAGAGCAAGGCTAATTAAAACTTTTACTTCTTTATTCATTGAATCATAGGCGAGCTGGGATAAAATTTTCTATCGAATTTAATTAGCGGTGAGAATCCTTTTGTTTATTCAACCAACCATAAACCGGATCCTTAACTTCTCTGGATTTTAATATTTTCAGCGCCTTTTCCCCTCTCGGTAATAAAATGTGCACCAAAACCTCAGAATACAAACAAAGATGTCTCGAAAACTATCGGAGATTTCATTTTTTTTCTTTCTTAAGAGTGTTTGAGTGAGATTTTGTAATTCGAAGGATACATTAAACAGAATGATAAAAATTTTAATGAAAACCGATTCTTTTTCTAGTTGCAAATTTTATATAAACCCTAGCAAATAAGAATTTTTGTCTAGCATTCTTTCTGTGGCAGAATAACACAAATCGTTACTAAAAGAATCTGACAGTAATTTTATAGTTAGTCCATTTTGCACATCACAGCTTGTCAGTGGCGTATAATGTGCAAACTAAAGTGTTGTTACCCCGGCCTGCCGAAGTATCCGGAAAATTTGAAAGTTGTTGTCGCTGTGTTAATTGGAAATCGAGGGTGGAGTCCTAGTAGCCATTACCGGCCACAACCCAATTCCTCCCACAGGAGGTACTTTCTGTCATTGGGATGGAGATAACTCAGCTCCTCAACATTACTATATCTGGCAGGAAAGCTAGCACCTTCTATCCTACCAGGCGGCTTCTGAATACGCACGCTGGGCCATCTCACCCAAAAGGGTGTAGGCCCGGAAGAAGACCAGTGAGTAGAGGCCACCCCACCAGCACTGAAAGGGCCGCAGGGCCAGCCCAGCCTCTCCGGACAGGAGTCTATAAAAAGTCTTATAAAAATTTACATGCATTGCCTGAACATGGGCAGTAATTGAGCATACAATAAGGGTCCCGGATAGCAATTTTAGTTTGCAGCAATCTTGCTCTGCAAATCTGCAAGCTTGCAGCAAGTTTGACCCGGCAAGAATGCAAGCTTGAAACAAGTTACTGCAAACGAGTTAGTCACCACGAGTCGAACTTGCAGCAAACTTGTTGTGTCAAACTCATTGCAAACTATAGCAAAAACAGAGCACGCAGACAAATCTCGAATTCGAACCCCCGAGAACCCACTTCACAGCCAGTCGCCTTAACTACTCAGGCAGCAGGAACCTGAGAAGAGAAGATAGATTGCGCTAATAGATCGTGCATCTACACATTTTATTTTCAACTGTTTTCTTGATTTCATTAATTTTTTAAAATTTTGAGTTGAGAATATGATTTGAAGTGAAAGAGAGAGCGATTTTCGCTAATAACTACGTTTTGCTAGTAGAATAAATTATGAAATTAGGTTTCAAATTTACATGCATTAACATGCAAAAGTACATTTTAATTTTAAAGTGGGACAAAATGTAAGTTATTATTTTTCAACAAACATTGACTGTTTTTTAGGTTTAATTTTGTTTATAAACGTTAAAATTTCAACATTAAGAAAAAGGCGATATAGTTTTCTTTAAAGTGCGAGTTCTATATTTAGTAAAAAGATGGAAAATGCTTCACAATTTTTTTTTTATAAAAATGTTAGTTTTTTCACAAATTATCATTGGTTTATTGAATTAATAAAAAAGAAGGACGGCTTAGGAGATGCTATTAAAAATCGAATGTTTTTTTTAAAACAGAGACAAAGATTATCTGTAAGTGTGCTATCGTCTTTGCAGCAAACATGTTTTGCAATCGTGGTGCGAAATTTGTCATGACATCTTCACAGCAAACTTGTTTTGCAAGCGAGGGTGGCGATTCTGCCTCGTTACTTTGCAGCAGTTTCGCTACAAAATCGACGCGTCAAATTTGCCATGACAAGATAATATCAAGTAAAAATCAAACTTGCTGCAAATGTACGTGCTGTCTGGGATAATAAATATGTTTTCTTTTTAATCATTAGTTTAGCTTAAGAAATTTGAAATCGTTTAAAGCTCAGGTAATTGTCGTAGATTCTCACAAGGAGCAATATAAACTCCATGCGTGTAGAGATGAAAAATCTTAATTTTTAAAGATAAGTTTAAATTTAATTTTAAATAATTTTCTTACAGATATTTTGGAAATTATATTATTGGATATTCAGTATGGAATATTCAAATCAATGGCAGTAGCACTCAGTGCCAGAGGCTGTAGTTTAGCTTAACCCTTTAAAGTTCACTACATGTTTCGTCTTGAAATTATTTAAGATTTATTTCAAAAATGAGTATTAGACGTGTAGCTGATCAAAAATATGATAAGGAACAAAATTTAGCATTTTTTATTTTCAAGAAATTTGTGGTTTCACAGGAAACCAATGAACGGTAACGGGCTATTTTTCCTCCAAATAAGTTATTATAGAAATGCAATTTAAATTATGTACTTAATTTATAATTATACGTGAGTATTCATGATATTCAACATTCATAAAATTCAACATTGCCTTCGAAGATTCAATTTTTTTTAAAAAAATAAATTTCTGCAAACACCCTCATCATTTTGTTTTTGTTAGAGATCAAAAACAATTTAGCTCTTGCAATGCCGATATCTTTGTGAATATTAACAGTATTGAACTGGAATTTTTATATAAGTTGGCCTATATATCTGTCTCTTAAGTTATGAAAGAAAAATTACGCTACGTTTCGCCTATGCGCAGTAAAAAGATGCTCAATGTGTAGTTTCACTGCTAAAACAATGTGCTTAAAGGGTTAATGTGTGTTTTCTGATGGAGCACACATGCAAGAATGACCTCACCAGCTAGACTAAGAGTAAAGAAACCAATTTTCAAGTGTGGATTGTTTCATTGAAGAGCAAGGGTCATAAGCGCTCTTGTAGGAGGCAGACTCCGATAGAGAGTTAATATTATATGATGACACTTCTTTTAGATAAATATTAATTTTCCTTCTGTAGTCATGTGGCATGGTCAAATTTCAGTCTAATGATGATAATTTTATAAAAGCGAATGTGACTTCCCACTGTGTGTTTATGCTATAGTTAAGTTTGTTATTCCAGTATTGTTGTTGATTATGTGAACTTGTCTAAGTTAAGGCATAAATCTGTGTCATCCATTACTCTTTGAACTTTCATTAAAAAGATAACTCGACATCATACGTTATTCCAGCGTTAGCAAAGTTATTCTGCATGAAGATTACTTTTCGTTATTTTTTTAAACTTGCCTTCAATCTCTTTTAATACATGAATTCATGGTTGACACGAGTGGTTTTCAAGCAATTTAAATAGAAGCTGTGACACTACAAAATTAACTGGATCTTGGTTAATGCAGTTTATCCCACTTGCTTCATAACATGGAATTTATAAAGGTTAACTTCTTTGAAAAATTACGAAAGTTACGTAGCTAGGACATAAATTGAAAACCTGGCGAACCACGTATATATATTTTCCTCACAAATAGCTTCTGCAATAAAGGAAATTCCTCGGTAAATCCGAACCTCATCTCAAGAAAAGTACTGCAACCACGAACACGGAATAAAAAAATATCAATAAGGTTTGCGAATGAAATTTAATCTCAGCTACCGAAATCCTCCTAAATAAGTTTGTTACCGAAAATACGATAACGAAAATATAAAGAGTGGCACATAATCCAATTTATCCGTACGTTCTTACCGTAGCTTTTCCCTTCCACACATACTCTACTCTTGGTTAAGACCAATAACATGAAGTAAAAATCACAAAGTTATGCTTTAATACGTAGAAATCTAATATTTCAGCAACAAAGTCACAGTTAGGAATCTCAGCATCTCATACTTTCGCAATCTCAGCCATACACTCTCCGTGCTTTCTTTCTTGATATATATATATATATCAAGAAGGAAAGTACGTATATATATATACATAGACAGAGAGAGACACAAACATACACTCGAAAAACTCCATGATCTTTACTGGCTGTCCATTGCAATCATACGGACCAAATGAGGGTAGAGTTTGCTTCTGTTTTACAACCTGCTAGGGGGGTGGGATGGGGATTACCGTAGAAGAGTCGGTGGCATAAATGCATCCCCTCCCTCTCTTTGCCAACAGCATATTTTGCTTCTTTTTTTCTTGAGTCAGGGTGGTCAATAACGGGGAAAAGATGATTGCTTCTTGACTTGTCGGAGGGAGAAGAAGATTTTCTTTCCAGAAGCCATTGTTTTGATTTTGATAAACGTTTTCATGGTCTCTGTTACTGTTATTGCCAGACGATGAATGGGGGCGTTTCGACGAAAATGTACTTCATTTCTTTCGAGATGTAAAGAGTAAAGGACGTGAGAACGCCTTACAGATCTTGCCATTTTTGATTTTTGGGTATTGATTTTCCCCTTTCCTTCAAACGAGAAACCGCGGTTCTTAAAGCTCTTTTTCAATTCCTACTATTAGTTCACACTCTCCCTATATTTATCAGACATGACACAGGCTTTGTAGAAAAAAAGCTGAACTTCATAAATGCGGAATCGTATCAAACATAAACACCGAGAAGTAAAATAAGTATGATTAATTGAATAATAAATGAATAAATTTATACAAAAAGTGCTCGAAATATTAAAAATATTGTAGAATTATTATTTAAAAGAAAATTAATGGGTGAAAAATGAATTACGTATAAAGTTTTGTTAAAATAAAAACTATGGTAAAAATTATCTCACTAGAAAATATGGCCATGTAAAAACTTTTTTCGATTATACATAATTATTAAGACTCTTGTTTCTCATTTTTTGAGCTAACAGTTCAAGCTTTCTTTATGCTTCAGTCTGCTATTTTCCTTCATTTTCTAAATTTTGCTATCTTTCTTTGAATGGGGGGTTTTCTTTATTTTTTTCTCATAGCTATTTTCTTACTATCAAGTTCCTCTTAGTACCATTTGCCTGATGACCTTAAATTTTTGCAATAGCATCACGCAAAAAATCTTTTTTTCTAAAATATTCAACAGCGGACTGCTTTTGCTCATCATTTTGTATTTAACACTCTAAATTGAAGAATACGTTTCAACATACATTCTTCCTGATCTTTTATCGATAAAATCCGAGATTAATTTGAATGTGTACACGGCGCACAGTTTTTGTTTGCGTGCTATCCACGTCTTTTGTGAGCGCAAACCCCCCTCCCCCCAACGCATTACCAAAACTTTTAATGCAGATTTACATTGATCCCAAGAATGACAAAATTCGATACCGGAAACGCCGAAATCCGCGTTTCCGCACAAATATGTTATGTCTGTGTTGAAAGATAAACGTTAAGGAACGAAAACGAACAAAAATGAAGAAAAGAATGTTAAAAAGAACGCAAAAATAAAATGGCTTCCTTCACGGAGAGCTAACGATCTTTTTTCCTCATGAAATTCGGATCGAAAGAAATTCGTGGGTTGATTTTCTATCCAATCAGAATTCGGAATGAATTCTGATTGGATGGAACGAAAGATAATTGTACGAAACGAGAAAGAAAAGAATACAACCTTCAGGCATTTCTTCCAATGCTAAACTTTGACCCCAAAACGCCGATGCATAACTCGGACGCTGAACGGCTTCCGGCAGGATTACACAATATCTTATGAATTCGAAACTCTTTTGCATTAGAGCCATACGCAAAATTTTCACACGGCATACAGTTTTTGTTTGCGTGCGCAACCCCCTCCCCCAACACATTAACAAAAATTTTAATGCAGATTTGCATCGATCCCAATAATGATAAAATTCGATGCCGAAAAAGCGGAAATATGTCATGTCTGATTTACATATCTTGTTCAAATTTTGCAATCGACTTTAAACTAACTTCCCGATGAGCTGGAGACTTTAAACTTTAAACTTTAAACATAGCTCAGAACTAGATAAGAATACAATATTAATTCGCTTTCTTGTCTGTCTGTTTGTCTGTCATTTCATATTTTGCATGACGCATGCGCAGTACATTTTTCATTATATCTCGAAAACTATTAATATTACAGACTTGGTTCTTGGATATATGGATGGCCCATGGGATCATCGAAGCACCCCCATATTTTAGCCATATATTTGCGCATGCGCAGTACGTTTTTCATTATATCTCGAAAACTATTAAACTATTAATTATTAAAGTAGGAATTGACTTAAAAATTTTTTTTTATATTACTTGTTTTTCAAAAGAGCGATACAGTAGAGTCTCCCTACAACGAAGTCTCTCTACAGCGAATTTTCCCTATAACGAAATTTTTAATCGGAATGTTTGGAATTTTGAACATTCAAAATATTCTCCATATAAAGAGGTGATTGTCTCCCTGTAATGAATTTTTTCAGAGGTTTATCTTTTCGATTTTTGTCATTTTTGAAGAAAGTTGATAATTTCTGTGCAACCAATTCGCTCACACGTGCCTGTTTCTGGAACTTTCACTCTTAAAAAGTAAAAATTTTTCTGAATATTTAATATCACGAAATGCAAAGCAATGTAAAATAACGGAATTTTTCGAGTAAAATAGACGTAAGTGCATACTAGTACATGCTATTCTCTAAATTGGTGAATTGTCGTAACTTTTGAGCATTTTATTTATACAATAAAAATTAGTATAATTTTAACAACTTTATAATATATATTACTTCATTTTTAATTGAAAATCATAATTACATACATTTGAACTTATCGCACCTATTGAAAAGGTTTGGATCATTTACTTAAATAACAGGAAAAATCTCTAATCTTCGTATAACGAAATTCTCTCTCTAACGAATTTTTCAATTGGAACCAAGCGATTTCGTTATAGGGAGACTCCACTCAACTTCCTTTAGTTTTTAAAGAGAAAATGTATTTACACTTGGTTACTAAAATTAAAATAACCAATTCATTTTTTACAATGATTTATTGTATTCATTTTCTTAAGTAATAATGAATGTAATGCATGCGTTAGATATCTGTAGTAACGTTACGACTGCAGAACAAGGGTATATCAAAATCCAGTGGGCCAGTCGGACTTACTCAAAGACAAAATAGTAGTAAATTTATATCATTTTATTACACTAAATATTACAAGGAAAGCGAAAAAATACTATTCTTGAGGCATCTTTTGCTCAGTTGAATGCTTATTAAACAGTTAAAAGGTACGTGTCGAAAGGTTGGTATGAAAATGTGAGAGTGACCGTTTTCTGATGTTGTAAATTTCGTCTATTTAATTAATGTTTTTTGGCGGAAAAGTCATAGTTGTCTGACTTGAGCAGCGAAATTGAGCTTTCGTGATCAAACACCGCGATGGAAAGCTATCGGTTGACTAGAAAATGGGCAGTATCAAGCGGAGAGCACTGGATGGAATATACATGTTATGGAACTAAGTTCAAACAGAAGGAAAAACACTGTGCTTATGGAAGATCGACACATGAAATTGCATACATAATTTTTTAAAGAAATGACAGCTAGAGAGCGTTCTTAGAATGGCATAGCTTCTAAAACATCAATTCTACGGAGTTTTAATCTAATCCCAGGTTGAAGTTGCACGAAAGCTATATTGGAGAGGTTCTCTTAATTTTTGGCTGTTTTCAGATGTCAAGGACGACACCTGACACATCTCGAAATTTCCATACCTCCTTAGCGCATTAGAATTTTTCTGGAATGTTTTGCTAAAGCAGCTATATCTCTACAAACGTGTATTTGGGAGTTGGTTCGCTATTGCATAATTGCATCCAGTTCGAAGTCAGTATTCATGAAACTGGGACCCACTTAAATCCGTGTAGCTTGTTTTGCAATACTGTCCGAACTCCAATAATTTACATAACGTGCCATTTATTATGCAATGATAAAATAGAAAAATGCGGCATTAGAATTTTTCTGGAATGTTTTGCTAAAGCAGCTATATCTCTACATACGTGTATTTGGGAGTTGGTTCGCTATTGCATAATTGCATCCAGTTCGAAGTGAGTATTTTTAAAAATGGTTCTTTAATGGAATACTCACTAATGTTTCGCCAATCTTTTCTCTCTTGAAATAAGGTAACTGTTTGGATTCGAGGCTTTCCATGTACTTCTGGAGCCTTGTGTAGGAATACGGGTAACTGAAGGCAAAATGGTAGACATCTTCTTCTTTGTCGAAGGCAAACACAATGGACAGGACGTATCGGTTGCCGTGCTCTGGACAGCGGTAGTAGAAAACACAATTGGAGGGAATACGGATCCTGGAAGGAAAAATGATGTACATCAGGAAGATTATTCTTCAACCAACAAAATTAATGTTAACGTTAAGGGAATCAGGGACCTCCAAAATCATTAAAAATTTTTTGAAATAATCAATTTGATATTTTTCAGGCATTAATACAATCACTATATAAGATAACACACAAAATTTCACTGTAATATATTTATTTATATTTGAGTAATGAGTAAAAATGCAATTTTTATTAACAATTAATGGATATTATGATAAATGTTCCAGGCGCTACCATTAATGGAT
>BGPR01046555.1:0-12015 GCA_013235015.1 Araneus ventricosus
TGATTAGCCGTTCGGTTGCATTATCCCATCATGAATATTGATTGTGGTAGGCTCATTCATCGGTTCATTAAACTCCATTCATCCCTTCCATCAGTTCCAGTTGTAACTTGAAATCCACAAAAAAAGCAAACCGAGGCATACTTTTCAATAAATGAAAATGATGACAGTGCTATCCAAAGTTTTTTTATTAAAGATCAGTTAAATCAGTGTTTCGTTCAAACAGGTTTCCACTTGTGAAAAACAAGACAATACAGACAGCCTCACCTAAAATAGCATAACGTCTTCTCTAATTGTACAAACTGGCGTTCCATGAATTTCGACCAATCAGATTACAATTTCAAAAAGTGAAAGTTAAAGTTAAGGAAACCGGTGCTGTGAACAATGACAGAATTACTTCCATATTTGTTATATATTTAAATTTAATTTACAAACTCATTAAAGAAGATTAGGATGAAAATTATTTGACTTTTTTTGTCATTTTTCTTCAATTTTTCTTGACGACAATTCATCTCTTAAAGCATTTCAATTAAATTTACTAATCAGTTGAGCATATAATATTTATAGCAGAAAAACATATTGCAAGTTTCATGTTCAAGTGATTCTCCATTGTTTTTAAGAGAAGCAGATTGCTCTTTTTTCATAATAAGTTTTTTTTTTAAATTTAACTATCTGTCACTGAAATCGTATCTTAATTTTTATTTGCTATACTTTCTTTTTCATTTTAGTCCATCTTTCAGTGATAAGAAATGGGCCAGTCTCCCCTAAGAGCACAACGTGCCGTTCGATTCTGCGAATTAGATGCAATCATCGTGATGGAGATGGATTGAATTTTTAGCTTTATTTTTTTGAATGATATAATGTAGACTTGTTAAATAGAATTAATCATAATTTATATGATAAAACAGAAATTTAAACTTTGATGTGAAGTGCAATGATGCTCCATTTCAAGCGGAATTCCGTAATAGGCATTCTTTTAACGTTGCTGTATTTCGCTGCGATTTTTTTTTCAAATAAAATGCGAAAGCAACTGTTTAATTTTGAACCTTTAACATATAAAAATCCTGGTCCATGCTTAATGAAAGGCTTTTTCTTATTTCCACATGCGAATATTTATAATCTGGATACTATCTTTAAATTGCGTCATGATGCAAAGATCGTTTAAAACTCTCCCTGCGGCGCAAACATCTTTTTCCGTTTTTCATATTCAGTTCGAAAGCAGCTGGCTCGTATTTATAAGTGTATTTTCTTAAACAATCATGGATAAAGCATTCTTAAGATTTCAGAGATAAATTCAAATACCAAAAGATCGATTCATTTACTTTAAAAGCTAAGTTTTCTAACCTGACAGCTCAAAGGTCAAAATAACGGGGCCCGCTCGGAGGTTTAAAACGCTTTACAGGGCAGTTCGATGAACTTAGAGCTACCAAATTTGGCATCTAGTTACTTCTTGGAGAGTGAGTGCTCACTTAGAAAGTATTTTCAAAATAAATTCATCTTTGGGGATTAAATTTCCTGCATTCGCTTCCGTGCTGTTGATCGTCTTCGACGATATATTACCCTCGCCATTTTGAATCAAAATGCTGATCTATTTAGACCATATGTTTCTTTTGTAAAAATTTTACACAGCTTAAAAAACAAAGTGTTTAAATTCCAAGAACAACGAGTGATTTGTGCTATAACTACTCCGAATAATCCATTTGTTTCATGAATTTCTAGTCCTTCGTGAAGCGTTTTCCAACCTGAACATATCATTCATTAGTCATAGAGAAAAATACACTATTGGTTTCCCTCAAATTTTGGTTGCTTTGCCTTTCCAACCTATTTCTGTTTATCGAGAGCCGAATCATATACATTCCCGATTGAAATCGTAATTGGAAGAGAGGAGAAAAATGAATCGTGTTCTTGAGAGCGGTGCTGTTTTGGATGGCGCCAATCAGTTACTCCGGATTTTATATTTCCCCGCGGTTTCGATCTTATTATTCTCGAGTAAGATAGTTGCATTCGAAGTTACCCAAACGGGCAGTGTTCAGCAGGCCATGGAAAGGAAACAGGCAAGGCGGTGCCGGGTGGTCTAAAAATTTCCCCTTAACATCGACGAAGGCCGGTCTGAGGCGGTTGGCTTCTTTTGAGGGGAGGTGAGGTTCTGAGATCGCTTAGGAGATAAGCGCCGTAGGGGGTCCAATTACCCTTGCAAACACCAGTCCATTTCCGTGCGCCTTAAGGGAAAGTTATTGCAAGGGTGGCGTGGTGTGGAAAATGACCACCCAGGCTGAGAGAGTCCAATTCATGTCGCTTTCTCCCAAAAGGTCCCGGGTTTAAGGGAGCTAGAAGAAAAAAGTCGCCTCGGGTTTAAAGAGTTAAATCTCTCTGAAGTAGGATTGAACAGAAAGAGACGGCAGCCTTCGAAAAGTACTGAAAGCGAGTTTAGAGCACTGTATTACAGGATTCGATTTATTAAATTCGCGTCCCATTTTGTAGAAACACCAGGCCATTCTTACATGAACTTCGTCAATATGAACCTTGATCAGATGTAACTATGTAGATACCTGAGCCGGAACTGCATTGTCCAAATAAGCGTCACACCCCAACATGGGGACGTCTAAACTAAAATGGACATTTTTATGTGGACCAGGTGAAGATATATAGCGGAATTGTTTTGGAGGAATCGGATTTCGAATCTGCGATCTTCCAAGCCAAGAGTCTAATGTCAGACTACGGAGACTCGCCGGTATTTCAGGGAAGGAAACAATGTTTTTGGCCTTTTTCGAATAGTTTCTACTCACAGATTGGCTTTTTCAATATCTGGGCTGGATATTCGATGCCGAAGGTTTCTGAAGTGAATTGTCGAATTCTGGAGGTATGCACCAGTAGGACACTAAGCCTGCCTGCCATGTCGTCGACAAAGGATGTTAAGGAATATAATATTTTAGGAAGACTCGACAAAGGAAAACTATCTACTGCAATCAATCTTATGACAGGAATGTGGGAAAAATATTGCATAGTCTCTTCAATCATGGTCCCTAAAACTAACTGTCATTTAAAAGTATATACATTTATTCACATTTCACTTTTTACACTTGTGGTGCAAAGCAACCTTTTAATAGTGCAAAAATGCATATAGTAATATCAACCAAAATATAACCTGTTATATGGAACATTCAAAACATAATAAACAAAACATATGAAAAATTCAATTCAAAAACTAAAAATTTATTAATTAAACGAAATTTCAATTATGATCCTATAAACAAAAGTCATTTTGCTTTGAATATTCATATAGAACAGGTTACATTTCGATTCATATTACCATATATATGTATACAACTCTTTGCTGATATTTATCTGTGATGCGATGACTAGAATAATTGTGATTTAATTTGATCTGGCATTAGGTATCCTGCTGGAAGGGTGAAAATATCGGCCGAGTTCGTAGATCGGTCATACAGCCTAAAAGGGATGGAAATGTTCGAGGAATTACATTTTCATTTCCCCATAACTCTCTTGCGATTGAACATAGAAACATGATGTAAATTAGGCGAATCATCACCTCATCATTAAAAATAACTTTTGTACTAAGGGGGTAAAGTGGTTTTCAATCCCTTACTTCGACTGTTTTTTAACTTAATCATATGACAAATTGTAGGAAAACTATCTCAGTTTCATTCTCTTTCACCCTCATTGATGCAAACCTTATGAAGTTAGACTAGGCAATGGAGGTGGGGTGGAATTTTCTCTTCCTTATATCTCCGGACGAAAGGAATCGACCTTCGTCTTCCGGCTTGTCAACAGGAATTTCTTAAAGTGCGTCACCGAAAGAGAGAAAGTCAGAAAAATATTGTGTCAGGAATCAAAGAGGAATGCATATGGCGCAAACCTACCAGTTCTTTAAGATGTAATTGTCTGAGATTCCGTGTAGGGCGTGGGTGCAACAGGTAGAAAGATGTGGTCGAAGGTCACTGCTTTCTTTCAGTGTTTCCAGACCGGTGTGATAAACCAATAATTGTGTGGGTCTTATTTCAGTATCAATATAAATATTTCTCGTATGCAGCTCCCAGAAAACGCGTTATTTAGCCATAGGATTTGGCATCATGTATAGCAATTCATGGATCATGCGATTTCTCTTTCCAAGCATTTGACGAGCGAACAATGCGCGACTTGGTTTTAGCATTTTTTCCAACCTTTCTCTTAAATATTATTCAAGCAATAAAAGATGGATAGGATACAACGTGCAAATTGAATGATGAATTTCTTCAATGAATCAATTGAAGAAATTTTTAGAAGGCGTTCAGGGAGAAGGAGAAATTATTCGTTTCAACATGCTCAGTGCAGTGGCCAGTCTTAAAAATACGTTGTGCAGCCATCCAAATAGTTTCGTAATGTTTTGGCGGGTCAAAGAGGAAAACTGCGGGTGGTAGAGGGCGCCTCGTGAAGGGCCATGCCAAAATACATAAGAAAAACCGCAGGATTATTACATTTATGTTTTTCTTCCTTTTAGGGTTACTTCAAGAGGAGAGGAAGAAAAAATGCGTGTCTGTTTTTTTTTTATTATTATTATTACGAGGATAGATCCAAAAAAGTTTACAAGGTAAATAAAAAATACTTATTAATATTAGACAAAAAGGGAATTAAGAGACAAACTTGCCGATCACTTTTCCACATAATCACCAAATCTATTTAGCAGGACCAACTTGTTTAACCAGGCTCGGTAGAAATCACGTCCCTGCCCGCTGAGCCAGCGCCTTTTTTCACATCACTGTCTGAAGATAACCTTGTTCCAGATAAGTGTTCCTTCAATTTCGGAGAAAGGAAATAGTCACTGGGATATCGTGAAGCCATCCGACACAAACGCCCTGGCATGTGGAGTGATGGTCATCCTCTTGCATGACAACACCCATATTGCTCGCAAAATTCAAGAATTGCTGCTAAAGTTCAAGTGGGAAGTCTCGAGCTACACCCCGCCTAATAAAGCCCAGATTTGGCATCAAATCTGTGTTACGAACACTTATCTGGAACAAGGTTATCCTCAAGCAATGAGATGTGAAAACAACAGCCGAGAACTGGCTCATCTGGAAGGGACGTCATTTCTGTAAAGCCGGGTAAAACAAGTTGGTCCAGCGTTCAGATAAATGCCTAAATAGATGTGGCGATTATATGGAAAAGTGCTCGACAAGTACGCTCTTAAAGCTCTTTTGTATTTTCTGTTTATTGTTAATGAATAATTTTTTTATTACCCATGTAAACGTTTTTTGGATCCATCCTCGTATTATTGAGTCAACCGTTTTTACTTTTTTTATCGCTTTTTGTCTCTTTTGTATCGGATTTCTATTTGATTTAACTTTCCGCGTCCTTTACACGCCCGGTTGCTCATCTGTTTGTTTATAATATTAATTACTTTTCATCTGTCATGAAACTCTATCTTACGCGAATCTACGATGATTTGTTTTTGGCCGCTCGCGCTCTTCTTCTCATTTTGATAATTCACTGTCTTAATTTTATCTGATTGTCTATATTTTAAATACTTATTCTTTGCCGTGTTGTATTTCTGTACGTTTGTGTGCAGTGTCTTCTGCCTTGTTGATCGTTGTAGATGTGTTTTTGCTTCTGTGTGTGTTTCTGTTCTTTTAAATGTAAGTTTTCGGTTTACGCAGGGTGTCCACACTTACGGTGATCAATAGCTAATTTCTAAACTGTTAGAGATAGACATATAGTTCCAATGGGAAAAATGCTTCAAATAAAGGGAAAAATTATAATATATATTTTTTGAGTCACTAAATATATTTCTGAAAAAATACGAATTCTAACTTTTTATACGGTTCCCCGGTCCTATCAGTTATATTCAGTGAAATATTCTTGACATTCTAACATTTTAACAAAAAAAGTCCCACTCTTCTGCGACTAAAACTGAGCGAGTTCTGGAGCTTCGAATTTCATGATTTTTAACCAATCAGCGGCCTCGTCGAGCAAGTGCTGTGCATTGATTGGTGGATCGTCTTCGAGACGGCTATTGAAATGGTGTCAAGTGGTCTAAGTCAACGATATCCGAAGCTCCATAACTCGGTTAGTTTAAGTCGCAGAAGAGTGGAACCTTTTTTGTTTAAAATGTTAGTGTGTGAAGAATACTTTACTAAATATGACTGATAGGACCGGGAGACCGTACAAAAAGTTAGAATTCGTAACTTTTTCAGGAATATATTTATTCACTCAAAAAATATATATTATAATTCTTCCCTTCATTTAAAGCATTTTTTCAATCGGAACTATATGTCTATCCCTAACGGTTTAGAAATTAGCTAATGTTCACGATAAGTGTGGACACCTGTATATCCTGACCTTAGAGCGGATTTCTTTGTTAATTAAATTAGTAATGTATAAATGTAAATACAGCCCATGTTCTGGCGATGTTCTGTAAGCTTTCGAAGTTAAATAAGTTCTGCTCGGGGAGGGTGGGGGGAGGGGGTGCGTGCTGCTGTTCCCCGAGGCAGGAATCTTGGTTCTCTCACCGGTGACCTCTTAGGTCTTACACCCTCTCTCGTAGGGGAGTCGTCATGATATAGTGTTGCAAAAAGTCTTACTGTGGGTGTACGGTGTAAACAGTCCAACGCGCAGGATAATGGAGAATGAATTCACAAATATGCAGGAAAACACGTAGCACAGGTACAGGAAGCAATAGTTCTTGCACAGATCAGCAATGCAAACAGACAACAATTCACAGGTAATAACAGTTCAGCACTTTGATATTCAGCAACACAAACAGTCACCAAATAACTAATAACGACAATAACAGCACTTTCAATAGCGCTCAGCTCACCAGCTTCCTAGCTCGCACAGCGGATAGAACTCCAAAGACGTTCGCTCTCCAAGGCGATCAACAACACTCTCCGTCATCCAAGCGCATCCTTGGCTTTCCTTATATAGTTTTCCCCGGCAGGCCGTGACGTCATATGGAATGATCTAGTACATTCAAGCGTATCTTCTCTCCTAAAATAAATATCGAGAAGATTCCAGCACCTTAGAGATCCCATATTTCGTCGCCAAAGTCGCCAAGATGGTCGTCAAGTTTGTCGCCAAGGCCAGGAGTCCAGACGTGGCTGTTGTCGGTCATCTCATACTTACCCCTGTAAAACTCTCTTCCCAACCATAAGACTCCCATTGCTGGGAAGCGACTTTCCATGTTTGTAACAATAGGCTAATATTAAGGCTTACATCAAGAGTCTCCTGTGGAATCACTGCCAGGACTGTGGCCGCTGGCATAAAAACCAATCCCACTATAGGCGCTTATGGGAATATCTTTTACCACGCCAAGTTTATCATTGTACCCGCTAGGGTTTCTGCGTTTACTTTGATTGGCGCGAAACTGAGTTTTTTCTTCGTCGTGTTTTCAAAAACCTTCCATCTTTATTTACAATTAACAACTAATAACAAATTATTTTCAACTTTAAGACACTCAAGAAGGAATTCATTTTACTTTACGTTACACACATACACACAAAAAAACCCCTACAAAGTAGAAATGTTTACATCCTTATAACAGATTGCATCTCTCGGTCGTCGTCAAAATAGAAAAACTTCACAAAGCATTTCTCGCCAATAAAGCGAAATATCGCCAAATATCGGCATCGAAAACACTCCCATAGGCGTCTATAGTGGGATTGGTTTTTATGCTGGCCGCTGATGCCGATTTCTGATGCTGTCAAAAAGCTGATTTGAATATAAATATCATTACAAGAAGAAAAACGCAATATTAGAGAGATGGAAGAAAACAGCATTGTATCAATAGCCTCAGATGTATGTTCAACACTTTGGTGAGCGCAAAAATATGGTCGGGCAATGATGATAAAAATAAAACATTTGAAATTGATCAACCTAAAGTAGTGTAGAGATAAAATCGGCGTTTGGGAGTTACAGATCGGATGTATCAGTATATTGTAAATTATCATTATTCCATCCGAAACAAACGGCGATTATGCTCACTTTTTATTACTTTCTCGTATACGCAATATATAAAGAAAGAGTATTGTAATCGTCGAAAAATTCGAACTCGAGAAAGTGACGAGTCTCCACGTTTTAGACCTCCCAGAGTCCGAAAAACACAATTTTAGAATTATGTCTGTCTGTGAACACGATTAACTCAAAAACGATCAGAGCTAGAGGGATGAAATTTGGTATGAGATCTTCACTCAAAATTTCTAGCTTTCTAGATACGCGTAAACTTACGGTTGGAGATATTATGTTAGTTGGCGCAGACAGTGGGGAACTTCAGCATTTTTTAAAAACACGTGAAAGCCATCCGTATTTGTAGAAAAAATCATTCTAATTTCAAATATGCAAGTGAAATTTCACATAAAAATTTATTTATTTAAATATTGAGAGCGAAAGATGCACTGAAACAGCAGGAATCATGATGCAATTCGAAACGCACTCTCATTGGCCGAGTAGATTTTGACGTCAAAGTTCCCTGCCTTCGCATACTTTCGCTTTACACCCTGTAACGTCACGGCCGATGGCCGCGGTTTGATGGCTGAGCAAATTCGAGGCGTTTCCAGACAATGAGTAGTCTTTCCGAATTTATTTACAGCTAACTTATATACATACATTTGTAATAGACATTTTCTAGGTTAGAATGTTTATGTACAAAAAATCAATAAAAATGACCTCGAAGGGAGGAACTGTAACTCTTGGTCGAGTAGTTAAATAATTTCGCGAACCAACCTGCACTGCGCTGGAAAAAACAATTAAGTTCCGGAGTTCGATGTAAACTCCTACGAGATGAGCCCGAGGACCGGGTCTATCCGTAAATATCAGAACTCGCAATCCCTGATGGGAGTACTGCCGAGTCTCGATTCGAAGCCAAACTTGACGCTCACCAGCGTAGGTGAAGTCCAACTCTCAACTCCTCCCGACAAACGAAATCCGCCCGTTTTATGTACTGATCCGGGTCTCCTCATTAGCCAGGTGGCATTCCTTTCTACCACCTGCAAAAGGTTCCACATTTATGTCTCCCTCGTTAGCACTTTTCCTACAAAGGTAAATGTTATCCATCGTCCATCGAATCCACGCTTCGTTACTTTGAATTGACCAGCTCCCTTCATGTAGGCGACATTGTCAATCAAAGCCTTTTAAGGACCCTGTGGTCTTGTCTGGTCTCCAGCAATTATCGTCGCGTCTGCGGACGCTTTTGGCGCCTCTGTCCCGCTAAGCTTTGTTAGAACACACCTGCACAGAGAAGCATTGTCATTCCTCAGATGGACGACACTAGTCGAAGAATGTTGTGTTATATTTCACCTGCAACCCTAAATCATCGTTTCGTTACAGCTCTCCTAAATCATAGTTGTTATTTGACCACTTTGTTACAGCTCCTTCCCCCTTGGGAACAAAAATTTTCCGAAGAATAAGGAGGAAAATTTTTCCTGGATACATGTAAACTTGACAGTGCTACACTAGAGGCAATTTTACTCATAAAATTCATATACAATGTAATTACCTGAAACACCTAAGAAACACCATAAAACATAAAAACACAAAACATTATTTACCCGAGTGGCAAATTTCCTTCCACTTATTAGATGGAAACGTTTTTTCTCTTGTGCCTAGCACGAATAATCAAACTTAGTTCTAACTTCGCTGCGGCTTAAGCAATCGAATAAGGACATATTCCTAAACAATAACTCATTGCTATGGGTTATCTGAATTCCCAGTATTACTTTGTATGACACTCATATTTACCAATTTTTACAATATGAATCAATAAAAATTTCAATGCAGATTAGGGTAAAAAAACAATTAAAAAATAACATATTTCTCTAAAAAATAACTCTGCATCAAAAACATTAATTTTAATTACCAATACGGATATTCAATCCGGAAGTACCGTCAATAAATCGTACATAAGAAAATAATATTTCCTAATTTTGTATTCCTAAAATTCCTGTTTGACACACATATTAAATTTATTTTTAAAATTAAGCCCAGAGATTCAATAATAACATAAATTTTTCCCGATTCAATTTACTGCAAATTTTAATCATAACTTTATTGAATACCTTAAATAAATATTCCTCCAAAAATACAAGCAGAACTGAAGAATCTAATTTATCCAAATTTCTTTTAAATTAATAGGATCACTTTCTTCTCCTGGGTCAAGCCAGTGCTCATATAACAATCTCATATTTATTTCGAAGATCAAGTAACCAGGAGGTCGTATTCGAGTATCAAATTGTAACAGTCCATAAATGTTAAACCCAGGTGGCTCATGTTTTCCCATTATTGCTTTCAATACTAAACATGTACCTTTTAACTCAGTTTCCTTTCTTTCATGAGAACGAGGTAACATGCAATTGCCATTGCAATACAGTTCGTACCTATCCAATCTTTCTGATCCGATTTCAAAACCCAGTTCATTTTGATTGGGTAGCTTATTGAGAGAAAAATCTACTTCATGTGAAGTATTTGTTGTGGCATTTGCCAAATTTCCCAAATTACCCTGAATTTCAGAGCAATCAGCTTCGTCTAACTCAATCCCTATCATTGCAATTATTTTCTCCTCAATGAATTCTCCTTTTTGACGGAATTCATTTTTAATCTCATCATTAATCTCTCGTGGAATGCTTTCCACATTCAAAGTTACCGACTTACTGACTAATATATCATTCGAATTCTCAGTTTGAGTTTCTTTAACAGTTATGTCAGAATTGAAACCGTTATTAATCTCGCCTTTTGCCTCTTTCTCCTTTTCCCAACTTGACTTCAAACTAGTACAGTTATTTTTTTCGGACGCGAACGTTTCTGAACTGACCTTCAATAAACTCAAAGTGTCCCCTTCTGCCTGCGGCAGTGGGAGATTCCCGACCAATTCTTCTTCTACGATGATAGAAGGATTTTTGTCCTGTACCGGTCGTTGAGGAGGGGGTTTTATAACGGCGCTAGCCGCCGTTTCTTTTTTCAATTTCTGACCTCTCGTCACTACGGCATTAGAAAGTCTAATCTTTTCTAACTCAAATTCTCGCTCCTGTCTCCGCGCCTTGGCCTCCCGTTGTGTTTTTAATTCAGCGGCTTCAGCTTCGCGTTGTTTAACGATGTCCTCCAGGCAACCCCTTACAAACTCCTCCTCAAAATCTGGGGACTCCTTGATCTTTTTATAAATGTGTATCTTTTTATCGGTAGGACTGATTTCAATCCCCATGTCCTCGGCTAACGACATCAACTCTTCCTTACGGTGTTTAGCCAAGAAAGCCATAGTTTAAACTCACGCCGTTCACAACTTATATTCACAAATGCAAAGAATACACAATTATAAGATCACTAATTAGCAATTTCTAATGCTAAATTTGCACCGATTCCAAATTCTATAAAAATTGACTACTTATTTTCAATGCCAAACATTTTTTTTTTTTTAACTCTACAATTTTGCATACGACTGAATCAATTTTAAGATTCTTTCTAATTTCAATGTGAAATTCCAATACTATAATTCCAAGAAACAATTTTAGCTATATGAAATTGTCAAAATTTACACATAGATCCAAACAATTTAAAATTTTAGTAACACTTCCTTAACTATATGGTAATAATACTCATTAATTTCAATAAGAACAATAATACCAATGAGATGCTTAGTCTCACGAACTTCGAACTTTTTATCCAAGAAAAACATATGCTACTCCACAGATTAGAAAGAAGAATTAAGAAAAATTTTTAATCACAATTAAATTTAGAATTATTTACGATCACAGAAATTGCTTAATAATTTTTAGCCAAAACAAATTAATTTTTTTAAAATTAATTTGTTTAAATTTTAATTTTTAGCCAAACCTATTCGGACTTAACTTTAAATCAAAAATATTCTAACATAACTTTAAATATCGAAGAATCAAAATATGCACATATTCAACTCAACCTTAAATCAAATATTACACAATATTACCTAAACAATAATTGCCTCTAGAGATAGAAAAATCAAGCTTACCGTGGCGTAGTACTGCAACTGATGAGGGCACAGTCTCGAACAGTTCATGTAAG
>BGPR01046556.1:0-12014 GCA_013235015.1 Araneus ventricosus
AAGGTACAAACATTGTCGTTTCAATGAAATTTATTTTGAACGTCTAAAGTAATTCTCTGAATTTTGGGAAACTTTAAAATAATAGTCAGTTTCCCCCAAAAAATTTTAAAAATTAAAACTAAAATTCCTGCATCCGACGTTCTAATTTTATTGCCCTTTTTAAATTTTCTGAGGTAATTAATATATGAAATATTTCTCCTAATTTAAAACAAAAACGGTCGAAATACCTTGTTTCCTGCTCGAGTTAGTTGTTTTAATTGAATGTCAATGTTAATTAATTGTTTTCTTGAGTTCAAACATTTTCCTCGCAGATTTGTGGTATAAAACGGGCGAAAACTTTCCTTCTTTGCTGGACTATTACTGGCTTAGCGTACCGCATGTCTTTCCAATACTGACTTGGCAAGGAGCCAAATGATAATTATGAAAATTATTTTTGCATAACTGAAGTTCTAATGATATCGTTTGCAGCAAAATTCCTATTTTTATTCTCTTTTATTTTGAACAGGTCTTCATTTCTTTGTTGCGATTTTTAACTTTTGCAGTTCCACCCTCGATATCATTATCAAGAAGAAAGATAAAAGTGCAAAACCAAAGCTATTTCTTAATTTCGTTTTCATAACTTTATTTTAATTTATGTTATTGTGGTTTTGATTGGCTGACATTCAAACTGTCATGGACAACGTCATGCGGGTACTGCCAATTAAAAATTTAATTCTATCTTCCGTCTCATAATAATTCGATCATATGACGATGCATATTAATGACGGAATGTATGAAAATATAGGAAGCCAACTGATTGTCTTGAACAACCAAATGTCAGTTCCATTAAGGAATATACGATAGAGTTCTAGGCTAAAAAAATTGTCATTTTTATCAAATGTTTATTTTTTTTCTTAATTTTTTTTTGGGGGGGAGGGGGAATATTCGTTTCCGCATGTTTTGAAAAATCTATGTTTGAATTCCCCATATTTTGAAATGACCTATATTTGACATCTCATGACCAGTGGTCTTTTCTCTTACTGTGTTCTAAAACGAACACTTTAATTCTAACCAATATCTATTTTCACTTAAAATATGTCTTCGATATTTTAGAAAGAATTTCCGATTATTCTAACTTTAATGGTTATTTTTGTATCACACAAACAATCGCCAAGACTTTTTTGTTTTGTTTTTGAAACGCCATTCGTTAAAAAGAGATAATTTTCTTTATTACAAATAATATTGCTGTACCGTATTAACAAGAAATTCTCAGATGAGATAATTTGTATTCTCCAGATCAACTTGCTAGTGACAAGAATTTTTTTTTTTTCTGAAGTATCAATGGAAGTAATGAATGCACATCTGTTCCCCTTGATTGTCGTAACTTAATAAAAATACTGCCGAGACACGATGACTTTCAAAATGAGAAAGTATCCCTTTCATAATTTCTTAAAGCTTTAAATATTATAACTTTTAGAATTTTTTCTGATTTACTACGGCTAATGCATGAAATATCCCGGAAATGTCTTTCTTATTTCTTAAATACCTGTTAAGTAATAAATCTCTTTTCTGCATTTTTTTCATCACTCAATAAACACACGGTCCATAAATCCGGTCATTCACAAGCGCTTCACTCCACGCCATTCCATTTTTTAGTCCATCCATTTTGGCAGGCCATTCACGGCCGCTCCACGCAATGCAAATTCATCCACTACGGATCATTCCGAACCCCTACATCTCCCTCCGTCTGCTCTGATTTCCTCAAGAGAGAGGCTCAGTCCCACATCCTCCCTCACGTATATACACCGGTCGCATTTCAGAATGTATGACCCGGCAATGCAAATGGAGCGGTTGGATATCCAGACTGCCTGGATATCCAAACTTCCGATATCGTCTCTCCAATTCTCATTGACGATTGGTTATGGCGTGGAGCGGTCGAATTTGCGTCGAATGGAGCTCTCGTGAATGTCCATCCTAAGAGTAGATGATGAAAGCTATCGTTAAAAGTTTCCACCAGTACATCGACAAGCATTACATGAGGTAAAGAGAACAAAACGATTGAAATTACGAATATATAAAGCTTAAATACTAATGACGAATAAAAGATGAGAAATAGAAGAAACCAGCCAATCCCGCGCAGAGCATCTGCGCTCCGTTATATGCACATCATGCATTTTCGGCCAGTTTGGCACATTCTGGCTTCTGATGCTTCAGCTCGCCAAAAATCGAGCGTCAACTTTCGCCAAAAAAGAGAGTGAGCCAAGTTGGCGATTCAGCACTGCAAGAAAATTCGCCAAGACAAAAAAAGTGCCAAGTGGTGTGCGTATAACGGAATAGTACCCAATATACGAAGTTCACAATAGTAAGCTCCGTGGTGTTCACCTCAATTCGCGAATTTAACACGCTGACTTAAACTATTTTGACATTCATCTGAACGTTCTTTGGCTCACCTAGGTCTATCTGCTTCATTTCTAAGTGATCTCTTTTAAATAATTTCATCCAAAGTTTCATTATATTGTAAGAAATATTGTGAACTCGACGTCGTAAACTCATTTTCTTTTTCGAGAAAAAGCTGTTTAACACCAGAACGAATACAGTACTAGGTTATGCCTATGAGGCCTATAAGCTACCAGTTTTGCTTTGTAAACAAACCGATGGTTGCCATTCGCAAAAGAGAAATTAACTTTTTTTCTGTGCCACGTACATTAACGTTTTATATATATAGATGCATTATAGTTAGATTAAATGCATTCAAACTTAAATCTATGCGACTTAAAAAATTTATTTTTATATTTGGATTACACTGCATGCCGATTTTATGCCGAATGAAGCGATTCATCCTTATTATAGTGAGCAGATTTTTTTTTTTTTAAATTGCAATCCGGGAAACTCAAAAGCCCGCAGGAGAAATCCGGGACGTTAGCTAGGGATTGGGAGTATTAGAGAAAATAAAAATAAAAAAAACGCAAAAAAGTAAAAATAAATGTTGAAAAAATTCAGAAACAATTAAATATTCAATTTAAAAAATGTCAAAAAAGTAGGAACAACTTAAGAATCATGACGTCTGACCAGCTTCGCGCCAAAATGAATCGTTTTTCCCGCGTCATCTGAAAGGCGAACTTTGATTGCAAATATATATATACTAGCAGTACGCGCACGGCGTTGCCCGTGGAATCAGGAATTCAACAAAATGAAAAAAAAAAAAAAAAAAAACTCGCACAATGACATGAAAAAGTCCTGAAAAACAAAACAAAAGATACACATTGTTGATTTTCCCGCTTATTTTTCTTCGCGATAATGACATTTCAACTATATGAAAACAATACAGAGTATGTTAATCCGAAATAATATTAAAAAATTGCAACGTGAAAATGATTATTATACTACGAGTAAAATATGCGAGACTTAAACACGTTAAGGTACTAACGAACGCACGCGGCTGCCCGTCGAATTAGGACTTCAACAAAATGAAAAAAAGAAGAAAAAAAAAAAAAAACGCCCACAATGACATGACAAAGTTTTGAAAACAAAATCAAGACAAAAGATACACATTATTGATTTTCCTGCTTATATTTTTAAATTTCGTATATGAAGTATACAAAGAGAAAGTAGTGTAATCGTCAAAAAATTCGAACTCGAGATTTTGACGAACCTCCACGTTTTAGACCTCCCTGAGTCCGAAAAACACAATTTTGGAATTATGTCTGTCTGTGTGTCTGTGAACACGATAACTCGAAAACTATTAGAGCTAAGGGGATAAAATTTGGTATGTGGTCTTTAAACATAATTTGTAGGTTTCTATCAAATTTTTACAAAATCCGTCAACGGGAAGTCTGTCTGCTTGTATGTTCGCGGTCATGCGAACACGATAACTCAAAAACTTGAATAGCTAGATGGATAAAATTTAGGACACAGTTTTATTGTCATGAATGTAGGTCCGTATAAAATTTTGGGCCAAATCCGTCAAAGGGTTGACTGTCTGGCGGTCTGTATAATTTACTTTTGAAAAGAATCCGTCATCTCCACGCGCATGCGTACTGGCAGCAATCTTCTGTGCATGCGAAAGCTAAGGGGCGAATTACGTCAGTTTGTCCTTGAGCCGTTCAAGAGCGCATCTCTTTGAAATTGATTCTTTACCTAGTTTTTACTTGCGTACTGGAAGTAATTAATCTCTGTGCATGCATTAGCGGAGCTTGCTAGAAAATAAATGTTGCTAATTTTTAATACATGCGCTTCTCTTTGAATTTTATTCTTCACCTAAATATTTTACAATCGCTATAATCTACAATGGAAAACCTTCTGATAGTCATTGCATTCTAGGTTACAGTAGGTTCGAATTTTTTATCCACGCAGGGGGAGGGGAAATGACAAATTTTTGAGAAGTATACGAGAAAGTTTAGGGGAGACCACTCCCGCTGGTTATTTTCGTGCTACAGTACAGAGTACGTTAATCCAAAACAATAATACAAAATTGGAACGTGAAAATGATTATTATACAGCAAGCAAAATATAAAATCGAATCCGAAAATAATAATCGAAGTCATTCATTCAGTTGAAGGTTATAACGTAACCTGCGCTCTGCGCCGTCAACCAATCAAAATTGCCAGCAACGTTCCGAAGAAGTGCCGAGTGAGGAAACTCGCTAGAAGAAAAATATCTTTCAACTGACCAGGGAAAAATTATTTAAAAAAAAACGGGAAAAGATATTTTAACTATTCTTGTTTTAAATCCGACAGAACCATTGCAGTTATAAGCTGGAAAAAATTGAAAATAATAGTGTTATTAGAACGTTGGATGCAGCAAATTTAAAAACAAAAATAAAATTTAGATGCCAAAACTTACTATTTTTTAAAAATTTCTCAAAATTCAGTAAATTACGTTAGACGTTCAAATCAAACTTCATTAGAACGAAAATTGTTCGTTCTATCCAATAGTGCATGGATTGTTTTTCAAGGATCATTAGAAAACATAATACGGTCGTAAACGTGCCAGAAATGACCCAAAACAACGCAAAACATTAAATAAAAAATTTTCTAGATTAAATTTTAAAATTCCGGCTTCGAGGTGCATTCAGTCACCCTTACGACTACCTGTGTGCCAAATTCCATGGCTGTAAGTGCGATAGATGCGTTTAGACATCGCAGACACACACGCACACAAACATTGTCTTTTATAAGTATAGATTTAAAAAAAAACTGCCTAGAAATTTTTTTTGTTATTGTTCATTTTGTAGCATTTTCAATCCATGAGAAAAAAAATGCTGAAGTTCCCCATTGTTATTATTTTTTCTAAGACTGGTTCATCCATGTTGGTCTTATTAGGATAACACTGTTGTAAGCTTTCAAAAAGTTGGGAGGCATTTTAAAACCTTCGGAAAATTAGATCCATTTAACTAACTTAATCTAATTAATCTTTTTTTTTTAAATATAACTATTCATTGAAAGGTAAAAAATGAAACAATTCGAGAAAATAATTCCATTTCGGGACATTTTGTCAACCCGAGACAGTCACAATTCGGCTAATCTTAAACGCGCGTTAAAAGTTGGAAGGAGAATTCTCTTTCACTTTACTTTCAATTAAGTTTAACGTTTTAAATAAGTTATTTAGACTTAAATCTTATTAATCTTTTTTAATACGAGCTATCTATACTCATAAAAGGCAATGTTTGTGTGTGGCTGCGATGTCCAGGCGAATCTATCGCACTTACAGCTATGAAATTTGGCACCGTAATGGTGACTGAATGCACCTGGAAGCCGGAATTTTAAAATTTAATCTAGAAAATATTTTATTTAATGTTTTGTGTTGTTTTGGTTGATTTTTCGCACTAATTTCTCAATAGAATGGTATCCAATAATTGTACGAAAAAAATAGATAAACTATTGGAAAGAGCACACGATTTCCGTTCTAATGAAGTTAGTTTCTAATTTCTAACGTAATTTACTGAATTTTGGGAATTTTTTTAAAAATAGTCACTTTTCAAAAATAAAATTTTGTGGAATCCTTAAAACTCTTGCATCCGATGTTCTAATAAAGATATCATTTTCAAAATCGTTCAGCTTTTAACTACAACGATTCTGTCGGATTTAAAACAAGAATGGTTAAAATATCTTTTCCCGTTTTATTTAAATTAATTTTTTCCTGGTAATTGAAAGATATTTTTCCTCTAGCGAAGCTTTCTCCCGCGACAGCTATAAGGAACGTTGCGGGCAATTTCATTGGCTGACGGGCCAGGGTGACGTCATTACTTTCGCATTCTGCGAGGAGAAGATTTATTTACTCAATGACTTCGATTATTATTTTTAAGCGTGTCTTAACTTATTTCTTTGCCTTTCATACTTTGCTTGCGGTGTAATAAATATCACATTGTAATTTTTTAACATTGTTTTGGATTAACGGTATTCGGTCGAGAGGAAAAAGAAGAAGACAAACTCAATAATATATATATATATGCTCTGATTTCGTTTTTAAAACTTTCATTTACGTAATTGTATGTGGACTTTTTTTTATTTTGTTGAAGTCCTGATTCCACGGGCAACGCCGTGCGCGTACTGCTAATTTACTTATAAGTGAAGGTCGAAACAATCCGGGACATTTATTCAAACATTGATTCAAATGTAGGACAAATCCGGAACAAAGAATTAGAATCCGAGACTTTTCATCACCAGCGGCGTCGAAGCAACTTCTTCCGCCCGGGGCGAACTTGCGACACGCCACCCTTCCTTTTCAAATTACACAGGGTTCATAAACCGCAAAATGGAAAATAAATAAATTCCAGGAAAAAGACATTTTATTATTGACGCTATTCGTCGTTTGTCGCCCTCGATCTCTGCAGATGGGTTGCGA
Source organism: Araneus ventricosus (assembly GCA_013235015.1). NCBI lineage: Eukaryota > Metazoa > Arthropoda > Arachnida > Araneae > Araneidae > Araneus > Araneus ventricosus. The sequence goes on from BGPR01046556.1 coordinate 6,823, forward strand.
AATCGAGTGCCCACCGCCAGTTTTTTTTTTCACATATCGGCAATTTACTGACAAAAGATGAATAAGAATTAATTAAACTAGGGGGCTCTGGCCCCTGCTTGCTAAAGCTCGCCAACTCCCAGGAGGTTGCAATCGTTGCAATCCTCCCAATTTTGGTCGCTTCGCTCGCTACAATGAAGACACTGCATGTCCTAGCAAAAAGATTGTAAAATCTTTATATATATGAATCAGCTTTATTTTGCTTCTGATGCTTTAATTTAAATCGGCACAGAAAAAAATTTTTTTAGCCGCGCGTCCATCACCAGTCTCTTTCTCACATATCGGCAATTTACTGACAAAAGATGAATAAGAATTATTTAAATCAGTTTTTTTTTATGCACACTATGACTGAGCTAGTACCGCTGCTCATCTTAGTCATAAAATTGTTTGCCTGCATGTCTGATTTTGCCGCCCCTTTCGAAGTGCGTCTGAGGCCGACCGCCCCCCATTAGTTACGCCACTGCTGATCACTTTATTCACATTGCAAAAAATGAAGACTAAAAGTGGCAAACGATGCAAGTGCCAAAGAAATTCAAATACCGGTTTTCACGTTCAAGTGTTAAATGAACAATGCTTTATGATGTGGTAAACATGAAAAGTGTCTGGTAGACTTCTAAGTAGTTTAAAATAGGGTGTAAAGATGTCGCTAGTGTGACATTCATAAGAGCTGTTCGAATAATTTTTTGCGAAGTCCCAACACTTCCGCTTTTGGCATTTACAATGTTTACCACTTATAGTCCTCAAATGTAGCTAAAATATGCAAAGAATGAACAAAATTAATTTCAACCACTCTTTTATCTTCTAACTCTACACAACGTGCACACAGACGTATAACAGACGAGGCATGAAACGAATATTTGTTATTTTTAAGATTTTAAAGAAATTTTAGTTTTATTTTCATTATTTCTGTGTTACAAGGAGTATTTTCAACTGACAACTGAACATTTACAAAAAAAATTTGAATTTCAAAGATGTTCTATGATGGAAACTGAAACGATTTAAGCTAATTACACCCAACTGCTAAATATTAAAACTTTAATTTACATAATGAGAAAGTTTTATTTTAAGAAGAATTTATTTTTGTGATGATGAGAAATTATATTTTTTAAAATAAAGAATCAATTTTGTATTTAAAAAAATTACCTTTATGTAAATCAGCAGAAATATTGTGATGTGGAACTGTTTGAAAAAAAAAATGAAAAGCCAAATTTGCTGCAATCTTGTTGCCTATAAAATTTTAAAATACCGAATTGCAAAAAGTTTTCTTATTAACAATTCGCTATATAGTAAACGATTTTCATACGCAGATGCGTTTTAACTATATATTTTTGCCCATCCCCCAATAACGAAACAAGCATTAATTCATAAAAGAATCATTTTATCTTTAGTACTAAATCAAACTGAAACCTCTTTAAAAGGTACAGCATGTATCTGCATTTGCTTCTCAAAAGTTCTGTGTGTGTGTGTATTTCTTTTACTAAATTCTCTACAGTAAAATTAGACATTCCAATTCGAGTTCTTCCATTCCGAAGAAAGAGTTCTTAGTAAAAAAAATAACAATAAATTAACATGAAGGTAATGACAACTCGCTTGTTTGCTCTTTTGTTTACCGTTCTACACGTCATCCTCCCCTCTTCAAAACGTTCCACATCAACCCACCAACATTCTTGAGGGGAGGGGGGGGGGCTAGCATGAGTCAGTCTTACGCAGCAGATGGAACAAATAAAAGGTCGAGACAGTGAATCACCGGCCACTCGCCGTGTGTTCACCTAGTCATCTGTTTGCAAGTAAATTGGCTGTAGTGATGTAATTGGCGTGGCACTCGCCGTAGTAATATTATGAGTTGTCGTAAAATGGTTGCCAAAAACAGCAACTCGCAACTTTTTTTGTCGCCAAGTGGATACCAAGCGGTCATTCTCTTCTCGCAGTTCCGAAGTTAATAGGCGTGTGTACGCGCCGACTGCATTTTAGGGAAAATCGAAAACATATGAGGGAAAAAAATATTGTCAAATAAAATACAGGAGAGTATTGATATTGCGGTTAAAATGTGTTTTGTTCTATTTCTGATGTTCGATATTTGATTCACAGAGATAAATTCGAAATTCTGCTGGATGTCTGGAATCTGATATGATCATAATAAAATATCAATATTGATTGCAGTACTAAAAAAAATTAAGAAAAGAAGTGAAAATCACGAGAAATTAAAATTTTATTATAATAGAAAATTCTTTCATTTTCTAAATCAAAACAGTAATAAATTCATTTGATAAAAACATTAATAATTTTGTAACAAAAATCTTGATCCAAATTTGATAAGAATGTGAAAAAAGTATATGCTTTAGTATAAGCTGCATTTCATCAATGCAATGTTTACGAACAAATACAGCTCTACAGTTAGTTAGGGAGTTATATGATTAAAGAAAAAAAAAACTGATTTTTTTAGTAAATCCTATGCTTTATTTTCAGAATATAACTTCTATAGCTAACTAACTATATGTAGGGCAAAATTTGTATTGCAATCACCATACTATATAAAAAACAATTAAAGGCTTTCGATTAATTTAATGAAAATGATAAAAAAAAGTTTGTTTTGTCATGTCACTTTAAAGAAAGTTCGTTAAAATGAAATAAAAGAAAGGCCTCTAACGAATCATTTAATTTTTAAAAATATGAGGAATGGTACCAGCATTACTACACATTTCACCAAGGTTAAGATCTTCTTCAATATTTTTGTTTATTAATCTTAGAACAGAAACAAAAAAAAAAATGTTGCATGCATATCAAAAACATAGCATGTAACTCATAAAATCGTCAGCAACAAACAACTCCACCTATCTCAATTTTTCAAAGATTAAGAAGAAACTGAATTTTTCGAAACCAATAACGAATATTCCTGAAATTTATTCACATCTGGTTGGAACATGCAGTCTCATGTTCACACAAGATGTTAAAAGAACAGAAATATTCCTTATTTGTTGCGAAAAATTCAGTTTTCTTCTTAATCTTTGAAACTTTGGAAAATTGAAATGAAGAATAGAACAACACAAATGGTTAGAATATAAGAATGAAAAAATAATAATAGATGTCCCGAAAAAATAAATTAATTTTAAGTGTCCGGGAGTTTAATACATCGGAATACTTAATTAATCTGAAGCGACGAGACTACAATAAAAATTCTAAGTATCTAAAAATTCGAATTAAGAAAAACTGAGAATAAAAATGAGTATAGCTAGAGAAAACGACACTTTTTAAACTAAAAGTGTCAGTAAAGATTATTTTTATTATTTAACAGTTTTAATAAACAAGACAGATGTATAAAGTATTAATAATTATAATTAAGAATTTTTTCTTAATTATAATTATTAATAATTTTAAAAATATAAATTATTAATTTCAAAATAAAAGTAAATGGTTGTAATAAACATTAATATTAAACATTTAATTATTTATAAGTAAATGCTCTAAAACTTCAAAATAAACAGCGCAAGTCACATTTAATATGTCCAAAAAAGTTTTTCGCAAGTGTTGCAGTATTTAACTACTTACTAACTTCAGTAATTAACTAATGAAAGCAATTCACAAATATATTTTTATTTTTAGTTTTGATTAGGAACTAAGCAAAATAAATTCGAATTTTAAACTAAAATTTAACATTAATAGGGAATTGAAGTGAACAGAGAAAAATTCGAATTACTGACGAATTCGAACTGAAAACGTTCGAATTAACCATTTGCATTTTTTAAATACATTTTATTACTTTACTTTTATTTAATCGAATGAGGCCTATTAAAATATCTACACTGACTGTTCAAACTACTGCTGTTTTTCTCACATACCAAAATTATTTGTGTGAAAATAAGAGTAAGAAGTTGAAATCAATTCGTTATGTGTGTAAACAGAATCCATCTCAATGTCTTCTCTTTTAGCAGAGTGTCCTTATTCCTTGCAAACAACGAAGCACCCACATAAAAAATTATTTCAAAGCATGTTAATTATGATGTTATTGAGAATTGCAATAAGATCTCTTTAAACAATTTTGAAACGTTTCCATTTCCGAAACAATTCTGTCACACTTGTAATGAAATTCTTTTTTAAATTGTTCTAAAGAATATTTCTCGGTATCAAAATTCTAATATCGAAAATTTGAACTAAAGCTGATAAATTCACTAAAGTTCTAAACCTGCCTTCATTTCTAATCTGATAAGAATTGAGTATCTCTAAATCATCTATTACTTGCTTAATTTGAGTAATATATGAAATGTCAATGGGCACATTGCACGTGACACAAACGCGTTCGATAATTTCATTTATTTACTCAACACTACGGTTCTGTTTTGGCAATACTAATGTAATGGCTTTGCTAACTAACTTCATTTATTGACAGCAAACTTTTAGCACCAATTTGTTTAATTTACACCACTGAACACGTGTAATAAAGCATTGTTGAATGATTGCTTCAACGCAGACGCGAGTTGCATTTGAGATACGTGAATTTTATGTTTACTGATTGCAACTGTTTATTTTCTTTTATGACATGTTTTGAATTCTCTACATCATTATTTTTTATTAATTTTCGATGCATCGTATTAGATGATTTTACTCTCTCGTAAATGTAGAGAAAATTCGGTGATCGTCAAAAAACGCGACCTCGAGATTTTAATAAATAAAGATGTTTCGGGACTACCAAAGAGCGAAAAATAATTTTTGGAACTATGTCCAAGTGTCTATCTGTCTGTATTCATTAATTATCACGATAATTCAAAATCGCATTGAGCTAGATGGATGAAATGAGGTCGATATGATTAGCTTGTGTCATGAAATCAAAATTGTAGATCTGTAGCAAGTTCTGGTCCAATTTAAAATGGTAGTCAGATGACTAGGATGGCACATGAGCTGGCACCCCCCTCCAAGCTTCCGCACCACACCAGCGGGAGGAAGCTTGACCCCCGAAGTCAGAATTGACGTGACCTAAGCCCACATAAACGGCGGATCTTCAGTGGATTCGGATTTCGATAATGGAACCTTCAGTCCCGAAACCCAGACTCCTCAAAGTATGTGGCTACATCGTTATATGAGAAATATAGCAAAGATTCCTCTACGTCCAACTTTTTCATCCTGCAAAATACACAGAACACCACTCCATACCCCTTCAC
>BGPR01046557.1:0-12014 GCA_013235015.1 Araneus ventricosus
CGACTTAAGCATATTTTGAGGTACGACTTAAGCATATTTTGAGGTACGACTTAAGCATATTTTGAGGTACGACTTAAGCATATTTTGAGGTACGACTTAAGTATATTTTGAGGTACGACTTAAGTATATTTTGAGGTACGGCTTAAGCAATGCCACGTGTAATATTTTAAGTAAGCATTATGAAAGAATGAATGGAACCAGAGCACCATAGTTACACAAAAACAATTATTCAAATAGCACAGAATGATATCTTAGGAAATAACAAGATTTTATTTATATTAATTATTGCTCGCCGTCTTACGAAATACGCAAGAAAACTATAAGGAAACTACTGGAAACTTATTTTTCTTCGAGATTAGGTTGTAACGCAACGAAGCTCCATTCTAAATCAATGGAATTAATATCAACGATGCTAGCAGTCATCAGCGTTGCTGATTCGACGAAAACAAAGTTAGAATGGAATAGGTACGACTTAAGCTGTGGTACGACTTGAGCAACCTTACCCTATATTAATGATTATGAAATCTAGAATTCACACATTTTTTTTCTCAGGTTCATTACCAAGTAAAAAGCTCGTTTGGAATCCGAATTAAATTAAATTCATAGATTAAATGATAATTAATTTCTGAAAATATTACAATAGAATATGGTCATCAAGAATACACAAGTGTACAAAATTCCAAATCAGGAAGTGAGTAAAAAAATCGATTACAAAATTCCATCTTTATAAACAAAAAACAAGTCAAATCAAATGAAAGTGAGTAAAAACTGGGTATAAAACAAAGTCTTGACTAAAACAGTCTCGAGTCCAAAAAATGAAATAAATTTTGCTATAAATCCACAAAACAAAATGGAATGCAATGGCATTGTACAAAACAACCTGTCTACAGATTATTTGAGGAATTTGATGCACAGACCACCAGTGGCACAGATACGCCATTTCGCAATTTTAGAGAGCGAAGACAAAATGATAGCGCATTTGTTTCGCTTTATAACGCCACATATCTCAAGGGGGGGGGGGGGCTACTGGCGCCGGTTATTCTGCGCATCGCCCATTGGTTTGTACTGTCCTTTTATCACCAGATTCTGAAAGAATGTCATCGAAATCCGTCCAGATAAAGGCAGAAACAGGCTTCGTCGTTTTCTCGTTTATGTTCCGCCCTTTTATCAACAGGTTCTGTAAGCATTTCGTCGAAATCCATCCGAATAAAGGCAACAATTAGCTATGTATTACACTCCTTCAATAGTAGGCAGATCCTCCGGGGGTCCACCTTGAGTACGAGGACGAGAAGTTTCCACCTAAGTAAGAAAGTTCTCGGTTCCAGTGGTGGCACAATAATGGTGTTGAGGCTGGTTAACGGTCCCATCGCCGATGACAGGACGTACCTCCTTTTGAGGGATCGACGCATGAGACGCTGTTAATGAGACCAGTCAGGAAGTGGGGCAGCAACTTGAACCACCGGGATCGAACCTGGCGACTGAGATCCAGGTGTTTCTTTAAGAATTCACCAGTGGGCCGGCCAGAGTCGTAGGCGGCCAGTCAATAAGTGGGGCAGCAGCCTGAGCCACCGGGATCGAACCTGGCGACTGAGATCCATGAGTTTCTTTAAGAATTCACCAGTGAGCCGGCCGGAGTCGCAGGCGGCCAGTCAGGAAGTGGGGCAGCAGCCTGAGCCACCGGGATCGAACCTGGCGACTGAGATCCATGTGGTGGAAGGTGGTCAGCCAGTAGACGGGATCGAAGGCCGCTTGGACGAGAGTGGACACAGCGCTGGGATAGGTAGCCGCACCCCTCACGCTCACTGCGCTAAGACAACACAGCAAAATGACCGACAGGACCTTCCTGTATCTTTCCATTCTGTGAAAAATAAATAAATTTAATAAAAATAGTTTTTATAGCCATATTTTTATTCGCGTACTGAAAGGTAGAATTTATTTCTATTTCAATATTCGTTTCTACTTTTTAGTCTTTAACCTATAAATCATTATTATAAATAATATGAATGAGCTTGAAATCAATTGTTCTCCAATTCACTACAAGATGGCGCCACGCGTATGGAATCCAACTTTATTTAATTTAAAAGATTAACTGGTATTTAATTTTTGAAAACAGTAAAATTGTATATTGTCGTCGATAAGGGACAAGTGTAAAAAATTTTGAAACTCTAGCACGTCAGGAAGTGAGTGAAAAATCGATTACAAAGTTACATTTTTACACACACGATACAAGTCAAGTTCAATAAAAGCGAGTAAAGAAAAGTAAAATAACTGACATGCATCGTGGAATTTAATTTCAGACTTCTACTGAAGGGAATCAAATTATACTTAGAAAATTTCATATCACTGACATTATTTTAAAAAATTAATTTTTAGAAGCCCAAATAGGAAATTAGTTTTTGCATTTGATGAATGTTATAACTGAATTCTGAATGATAAAACATTTAATTTAACCACTTTTTTAAGGGAAGTATAAATATTGCACCAGTAAAATATTGTTACGAATCTGTAATGCCGTTTCCCTGCAATGTTAGTCTTGTGGCTGAATAGAGAGTTTTACAGAGATTCGTATTGGACGCAAGCCAATGATGCCAAGCCAAAATGAAGGTTCTAGAAAATAAAGAATTATGACCCTATCTCTATTAGGAATGGAGATATAGAGATCTTTATAGAGAATTCTATATGACGTCACTATAGAAAAAGTCGTCGGAAAGCTATAAATATCTGGACGTGCTAAAGCGAGGGAATGTCTTTGGAATCTCTTTGGAGTTTTGTTCGCAATGCGAGTTGGTCGGCTGTTAGTGCTGTTTATGTTATCATTAGTGATTAGCTGTCTATTTGTGTTGCTAATTTGTACGAGAACTTTTTTGTGTTACCTGTGTTTCGAATGTTCTGGAATATTCGTGAAATAAAGCTTCACTTTCCATTATCCATCTTGTTGGACTACATTTACCGTACACTAACAATATTTTCCTCTTGTACAGACGCCGTACTAATGAGACTTTAGGGCTCCACTACTCTAATAGTACAGGTGTTTGAACATTATCCCGAAGGGCGAAGTTCCGACAAACCAAAATCCCGACAAGGTTGAAATCTCGACTAGCCAAAATCCCGACAAACCAGTGCCGATCGTTTGACCTAAATCTACCAAATTTGGTACGTAGTTACTTCTTAAGTAGCAGGTAATCAGTAAGAAAGGGTATTTTAAAATTTTAATTAGATTTAGAATTAATTAAAAATTAACGCTTTTTCTCAATAACTTCGGAGGCTTATTATCGCATAAAACCATTTATACACCACTTTAAAATACTAATATTAGCTTTTCCGTGAAACGCATTTTATTTCTCTGCCATTTTGTTTTAATTTCAATAAATTTTTCAAAATTTATCATGTAAATTTTTGCCATTCATTCGCTATTGGAATGCTAGACATCTGTGGATTCCAAAGTGTGGAGTCGGCTTTCACAGTATAACCTTTAATTCAAAAAATAAATGAATTTACATTTCATTACTATTTGATTTTCAAGACCAACTTGTGTACATTTGTTTCAAATCGAATGGAGATTATCTTTCATTTTACATTATTTGGATATAATTTTATGAATTAGCAAACTCGATTTAGAAACGACGTATTATATAGACGCAGACAATAAAATGCATAGTGCTTTTAAACATGGTAATGTTATCATGCTACGGTATTGAAGATCTTATCCTTGAAAGCAGCCTGGAATATACAATCTAAAAAAAATTTCTTTGAGCCTAGATGAAAACTAAGGGCTTTTTTTCTTAATATGTCTCGATTGGTTTCATTCCCTAGAAAAAATTCCCGTTTCTGCCTCTTTTGATTTTGTTTTGTTTCTTCGAATATAGATGGCGCCATGGGACTAGTATTTTCTTTAATAACTCCTCCTTCTTGGAGAAAATTAGCGTGGGTTTGTGATCACATAAAGGTTTTTTTCTCATATCTTAACTATGGGCATAGGGAAAGTTTTTTATTTATGAAGGCTATTTCATTATAGCCAGATGACTAATATGTTTAATTTATCATATTAGCGTTTTGATGTGTGTGTTTTTTCACTTTCTTTTGAAAATTTGCTTGTTGATGTTCAGATCTACATTGTCCTTTGTTTGGGAAAATTTTCGTGCTCTGAGAAGCTATATTTGGCTTAATGCTAGCTTTTTACAGAAAAAAATTTCCCAAATATTATTTTGAATCCATTTCGAATAGTTCTTAGCCCTTGAAAAAGTGGACTAGAATGGATTCCTTGTTTGTTTTTGGTTATTTTCGTTTAACTCTGAGTTTATTTTTATTTTTTTGGCTTTCTTTTGTATGATCTTGATTTCTATTGTTCTCTGTTACGATGCAACATGCTACGATGTTTCATGCTACGATGCTACATGCTACGATGTTTCATGCTACGATACTACATGCTACGATGTTTCATGCTACGATACTACATGCTACGATGTTTCGGACTGGAGTTTCGAATTTCCTTTCTCATATCGAGACATTCCCATTGTTGAGCTGCTTGCAAGGAATTATCATTGCTGTCTGAATTCTCTTTTCATGATGAAATATTGATTTCCGATGCATTTGACCCTGAAGTTGTCATCCAACTCATTGTCAGAGGCGACGGTGGCCTAGTAAAGAGATCTCGGCTTCGGAGACGGAGAGTCTCAGATTCGAAACCCTATTCTATTTCGTAAAAGAGAAAGTAAAAAGAAACCAGCAGGAGTGGTCTCCCTTAAACTTTCTTTTATACTCCTTAACACATGTAGAGAAAAAATAAGCTAAAAGGCAGTAAAACACACCAAACGTCCCTAACACAGGTGGAGAAAAAATAAGCGAAACGGTATACCACGAGTTTCACGCAGCAAGGCAGAAGTAAAATCAAGAAACCGTTGTGATTACGCAATAGGGCTGCATAAGATAGAAAAAAAACGAGTTTGCAATTTGAACGCCCTTTTTTTAACCGATTGAAACAAAAATTCGACACAAATTTACAATTAAAGTTAGAAGGCCACATACCAAATTTCATTGATCTAAGTTATTGTTTTAAGGAGTTATCGTGTTCACAAATATGCAGTAATGCAGACCGACACACAGTCAACCTTTCGACGGATTTGGCCCAAAATTTTATACGGATCTACATTCCTGATGATAAAATTGTGTACGAAATATTTTATTCAAATACACTATTTAAGTTTTTGAGTTATCGTGTTCACAGGAACACGGACAGACAAGCAGACTTCCCGTGGACCTTTTTTTTTCCCAAAATGTAATAGAAATCCACAAATTATGTGCAAAGATCACATACCAAATTTCATCCCCGTAGCTCTAATAGTTTTCAAGTTATCGTGTTCACAGGCAGAGACATGATTCCAAAATCGTGTTTTTTCTGACTGAGGGAGGTCTAAAATATGAAGAATCGTCAAAATCTCGAATTCGAATTTTTTGACGATTACAATGTTGTTGTCGATGTTTCATGTCCCTCTGGTCCAAATACTAGAGCAGGTCCATGATACCATGTCGCTCTAACAGTACCAAGAGTCCATTTTCCTCCTCACTCCACAGCAGCCTCGCAGAGACACCAATACAGTCAGTGACATGAGCAGGAGAAGCAGGACAGGAATAAGAGGAATAAGTCTTTTCTTTGTCGACGAATTTCAAGCTTTTGATATAATCCAATAAAATCATGACTTGATTTCTTTATTTATTTTCAAGATTTAACGTGCAACAGGCCCACACACCCGGAAGATCTCTATTGAATTGCAGCTCCTCACGCATTTCTCCATTTTAGTGCGTTTTAGTACGCCAATAAAATCATGACTGTATATCTTTATTTATTTTCAAGATTTAACGCGCAACAGGCCAACATACGAGGCAGATCTTCATTGGAATTGCAGCGCCTCGCGCATTTCTTCATTTTAGTACGTTTTAGTACGCCAATAAAATCATGACACATTTATTTATTTTCAGCATACGTGCAACGGCCCCACGCCGGCGAGATCATTGGTGCAGAGCCTCGACATTTCTCCATTTTAGTACGCCAATAATATCATGACTTTATTTATTTATTTTCAAGATTTATCGTTGCAGCAATTTACAACGGCAGATGATTATACAGCTCCTCACGCATTTCTATATTTTAGCACGTTTGAACGCCCAATACAATCTGCTTTATTTATTTATTTTCAAGATTTAACGTGCAAAGGCCCCCACACACGGCAGATCATTGGAATTGCAGCTCCTCACGCACTTCTCCATTTTAGTACGTTTAGTACGAATAAATTCATTGACTTTATTTATTTATTTTCAAGATTTGAACGTAGCAACAATTACACCTAGGCAGATCATTGGAATTGCAGCTCTCACGCCTTCTCCATTTTGAAGTGACGTTTGTCGCTGAATAATATCATGACTTTATTTATTTATTTTTCAGGCTTCAACATCAACAAGGCCCCACAGGCAAGTATCAGAGTGGGAGCCTCACGCATTCTCATTTTAGTATTAATAATATCATGACTTTTATTTATTTATTTCCAAGAGATTTAACGTGCAACAGCGCTACACAGGCGAGATATTGGATTGCACTCTCTCACGCATTCTTCTTAATTAGTTACATTTTGTACAATAAATCATTGACTGTTATTTATTTATTTTCAAGATTTAACGTGCAACAGGCCCCCCACGGCAGATCATTGGAATTTCAGCTCTCACGCATTTCTCCATTTTAGTACGTTTTAGTGCGCCAATAATATCATGACTTTATTTATTTATTTTCAAGATTTAACGTGCAACAGGCCCCCCCACGGCAGATGATTGGAATTTCAGCTCCTCACGCATTCTCCCATTTTGGTACGTTTAGTGCGCAATAATATCATGACTTTATTTATTTATTTTTTAGTTATAGTGCACATCACACGACGCTATACGATTTCAGCTCTTCACGCATTCTCTATTTTATTACGTTTAGTGCATTCATCATGACTTTATTTATTTATTTTTAAGATTTACTAACGTGCCAGGCCCCAAACACGTGCAGATCATTGGAATTGCGCTCTCACAGCCTTCTCCATTTGGTGGTACGTTTTGTACGCAATAAATTCATGACTATTATTTTATTTTCAAAGTTACGTGCCTAGGCCCATAACACGGCAGATCATTGGAATTGCAGCTCCTCACGCATCTCCATTTTAGGTACGTTTGTGCATAATAATATCATGACTTTATTTATTTATTTCTAAGACTCAAGCATGCAGCAGCCCCCACAGGCAGATCATTGAAGGGACCTCAATTTCTCCATTTTGGTACGCAATAATATCTGACTTTATTTATTTATTTTCAAGATTTAGCGACAGCAGGCCCCACAAGCAGATCATTGGAAGTTAGCAGCTCTCGCATTCTCATTTAGGACGTTTTTTTTGACATGAATCTTGACTATTATTTTTTCAAGATTTAACGTGCAGACAGGCACGACAGATCCAGATTTCAGCTCCCTCACGCATTTCTCTCATTTTTAAGTACGTTTTAGTTGCGCCAATAATATCATGGACTTTATTTATTTATTTTCAAGATTTACATTACTGCAGAGGCCCCACGCAGATGATTGGAGATTTCAGGCTCCTCACTGCATTTCTCCATTTAGTACGTTTTAGTGCAAATAATATCAGATTATTTATTTATTTTCAAGATTTAACGTGCAACACCCAACGACGAGATCATTGAATTTCAGCTCTTCACGCATTCTCTCATTTTAATTTTGTGTCGCCAATGATATCATAGACTTTATTTATTTATTTAAGATTTCTGTGCAGGCCCCAGACACACGCAGATCGATGGAATTGACGCTCCTCTACGACCACTCTCCATTTTGTGTTGTACGCTAATAATTCACTGACTTTATTTATTTAGTTTCAGCATTTAACTGTACAGGCCCCAGACTACGGCATCATTGGAATTTCAGCTCCTCGCGCATTTCTCCATTTTAGTACGTTTTAGTTCGCCAATAATATCATGACTTTATTTATTTGTTTTCAAATAATGAAATTTTTTTACGAAAACGTGATCGTTCTTAAAATAACACGTATAATATCTAAAATTTTCATCTAAAATTAAAATATGTCGTAAAACTCTTTGTTTGTCGTGTTCAAATTCAAAATTTATACACTTTCGAAATGTTAGCTCTAAAATAATAGCGCTATAAATATTTCTAAAATCCTTAGTTTGATTTGTAATAAACCAGATTGCTTTTCAAGAAAATATTCGTCCAAAGGGCATTTCTTTTTCGTTGTACGCAACGAAAGAAAAGAAATGTATTTAACTCTCAATAATGAACATGTATAATTAATAAAGTGATAATAATCATAATTAATTTTTTTATTAATTTCAAAAATAGAAATTTCAATAAATAATTAAGTATTATTAATAAACAAACAGTTTACGGAATTTTCCATACAAAAAATCTACAATAAAATGTCAAAAGAAACATGACATTTTACAACTGACATATTCAATCTTGTGTTCTAAAATTGAGAAATTTTTTTATTGCCTTTTTGACTGATTAACCTATTAAACTAAGGAAAATAATTCAGAAATATTAAAAAAAATTCGACGGTAGGCTGTCTCTGCGAAACGGCCGCTGGGATTGAGGGGCGTAGACTTACGTACCTTACTCAACTGTGACTTTCTGTGACTAAAGTAGCTCTATGTGTCTTTGACCTATGCTCTATGACCTTTCTCTGTTAAATGTATTAAGGCCGCGGTGGCCTAGTGGTAAGGTCTCGGCTTTGGGGCCGGAGGGTTCCAGGTTCGAAACCCGATTCCACTGAAGAACCGCCGTGTATGGGGCCTGTTGCACGTTAAATCATACGTAGTGGTCAAACGTCCTCCCGTTGGTGTGGCGTGGAAGCTTGGAGAGGGGGGTGCCAGCTCAGGTGTCGTCCTCGTCATCTGACCGAGGTTCAAAATTACGAGGTCCGTCCCAAAATAGCCCTCGTGTTGCTTCAAAACGGGACGTTAATATAACTAAACTAAACTAAACTGTTAAATGTATTAATTATTAATCTGTTAAAATCCAGTTAATATACCGTTCACAACTGATGCGTGCGCACGCATCGGTCGCTGTAACGTCATCAAAATTTTTACCGATTTTCACCAAATTTGCAGCTCGACTGTGACTAAACCGTAATTCAAAATTCTAAAATTATTTTTGTCATCTTCAATCATTTTGTCACCGTCCTCCGTTAAATGAAACTAAAACCAACTCTCTATGTCATTTGGTTGCTGAGATATGAGCGTTTAAATGTACCACGAAAAGCGTCAAAATTTTTTCCTTTCCCGATACACCATTAGACCTCTATGGAGAGACGCAAATCTAAGTCAAAAATGTTTTATAATGTTTTATTTTAACATCGAGTGAACGTAAAATAAATTCAAATTCTAGACGATATTTTAACTTTACTACAATGGGAAATTCAAGAAACCAGGAGAAAAAAAAATTTGAATTACCCATGAATCCGAATTAAAAACGTCCGAATCAGCCAAGTTTCACTGCATATTTAATTTTTTCTTTTTTTAATTGTATTTTCATCTATAAATTTTGATTATTTCTATAACGCAATTTTTTACTTCTCATCTGGTATTTAGAATCATTCCTGTTAATCACAAGATAATGACCTTCTCCTAATTTCTAATTTTCATCTTGCCGGACACTTTTTTACTTTCTCGTATACGAAGTATACAAAGAGAAAGTACTGTAATCGTCAAAGAATTCGAACTCGAGATTTTCACGAATCTCCACGTTTTAGACCTCCCAAAGTCCGAAAAACACAATTTGGGAATTATGTCTGTCTGTGAACACGATAACTCGAAAACTATTAGAACTGTGAGGATGAAATTTGGTACGTGATCTTTAAACATAATTTGTGGGTTTCTATCAAATTTTGGACAAATTCCGTCAACGGGAAGTATGTCTGTCTGTATATCCGAAGACATGTGAACACTATAACTCAAAAACTTGAATAGCTAGATGGATTAAATTTGGTACACAGTTTTATCTCCATGAATGTAGGTCCATATCAAATTTTGGGCCAAATCCATCAAAGGATTGACTGTCTGCCGGTCTGTATAATTTACTGTTGAAACCAATCCGTTGTCTCCACGCGCATGCGTACTCTAAGCAATCTTCTGTGCACGCGAATTAGGTCAGTTTGTCCTTGAGACGGCAAGAGTGAAACCTAGCAGTGTGCGATAGTTGCATTTTAATCGGTACGCATCTCTTTGAATTTGATTCTTTACCTCGATATTTTTCAATCACTATAATGAAAACCCTTCTGTGATAGTCATTGGATTCTGAGTAACAGTAGGTTCGATTTTGTTTAGCCATGCGGGGGAAGGAGAAACGGCACCTTTTTGGGGTAGTATACGAAAAAGTTTAGGGGAGAACACTCCCGCTGGTTAGTGTTTGACATTCTTGGCAATCAACGGTTTTTATTTTCTTACCACTTTCAACTCGTTTATTAAATACAGTGACACTCCGAAGTTATGTGTTATATAAAACCTACGTAAAGTGCACATGCAGATTTGCTTAAATCGAGAGTTTAATTTTGCTAATTAGGAGAGCAAAGGCGGAAACAGTTTGGAGTAGTTAACCCTTTAACCGACGCCCCCTTCATATTGACGTGCATAGAATTATCGCATTTTTAGGCTTATAAACTAAAATTTAATCGTTAATTAGCTTTATAACTTGACTCGAAAATTACGTAGAATCCATAAGCATCTCAAGTATTCTATGCCTTCTTAGATGAATGAAAACGACAGCCCATTTCTGAAACAGGAGGGGTCATCTTATTAGATAGCAATAAAAATAATAATAAATGCGATCCTTAAGGGGTTAATTTAGTTATGTTAACGTCCCTTTTTGAAGCAACACGAGTGCTATTTTGTGTCGAACCTGGTCATTTCGAACCGGGTACAGATGACGAGGACGACACCTGAGCTGGCACCCCCTCTCCAAGCTTCTGCACCATACCAGCGGGAGACGTTTGGCCTCCTGCGTATGATTTAATGTGCAACAGGCCCACATACGCGGTGGGTCTTCGGTGGGATTTCGTCTCGAGCCTGGGGCCCCCGGCCCAGACTATACCACTAGGCCACCGAGGCCCCAACAGCTGTTTGGTAGAAAATTATGTGATACTATCTGTTATGCCCGGCGTTGCTCGGTATTAAAACACTTTCACGTCTAATATTTTTAATGTAAAATCTACTTTTGTATAGAAATGTATAATACCCAAAAATTTTTTTATCGTCTGAAACGTTTTATAATTAAAATGCAAATATCAATTGAACCAGACGATTTTTAAGAACCACCGATAGCTAATTTTCTCCATAAGTTATTAATATTTGTTGCATAGGACTTCAAATTTTGTGCATAAATCTTGCAGTATAAGAAAGTTTTTAACGGATGTTTTGAACAATTAATTACATACTAAATTTTTCATTAAGAAAAAGCGTTGAAATAAATATGAATAAAAAATAATAAAATTAGTCTTTATCCAGAATTCTACTATGTGATCTAGCAACAGTTCTTCTTATGTATGCTTGTTATTCACCAATAAAAAAAATCTGTTGCAAATTATAAATTTTATACACAATTTAATTCTTGGAAAATTATTAAAATGAGGGCAACGAATTGAACGAAGGTGAAAGGCTAATTTTTTTAACTTTTAATATGTTTAAAAAATAGTTTTGTGACATAATAAATATTTTCGAAAAATATCCTGGAAAATACAAAAATCTTGCTCAATTTCCAATTAACTGAAATTTTAATAATTTTTGAGGCTTTTAAAAGTTGACGGTGATCTCCCTCTTCTTATATAAAATATATTTATAAAAATAAGAAAAAAACTCAGAAATAAAGGTAAATTAGTTGAAAGTCTAACCTTTGCCTAGCAGCGAAGCAGCTATAAATTTGCGTTATTTCAAAATCGTCTGCAGGTAATTAGCAATTTATTAAA
>BGPR01046558.1:0-12013 GCA_013235015.1 Araneus ventricosus
AAAATGTTTGTTACCAACTGATAACACTGGGCTTTATTTCAGTAAAACATTTCCTTAATAAAATTTTATAATAATAAACAGGGATGAATTTTAATAACTTATAATATGAATAAGCTATTTCCTTCAACGTTGTAGAGCAAAATATGGTATTCTCTAGCGTACAAACAAAGCGAAAAAGATACAACCTCAAAGTGAAAAACATCAATTTATTTTTATTTTTTTATCAGCACTCACGCTGCCATCTACATATTGTAAATTGATTTAATAACATTTTCATTATGTATCCTATTGGCAACAACAGGCATTGCAGTTTCAGTGTTATTCTCAAGATTTTAGAAGACAAAATTGGTTATGTTGCTTAAAGGCAACACTGAGCATTTAAGGATTAAAGTACACACATGTACAATACCTTAAAATGTTCAGAATGGTTTAAGTTTTCAAATGAAATCCTAAAAATTTGGAAACTTTAAATGTCCAATGGCACCGTAAAGCATATACGAAATGATGCATCAAAGATAACGATAGATTATTTCCAAACATTTCAAATCAGCTCTTAGGGGAAACTAGTGATACTTGACCTTACGCGATTTTCTCAGATTACGAGATAATTGGTAATTTGTATGTGGCATTTTTATTTGACCTTTGGTCATGTGGTCTATTGGAGGGGATTTCCATTCCGATCTGTGTGAAAAGCCATCTTAATGGTGTGTAGGCAAATAAGTTTTGGGGATCCAAAAGTAAATTTTTACCTTTTCATTTCTCAGTGAATAGGAAGTTTACTTTTGAAAGACTGATTAATTAATATATTTCTGCGTTTTAAGTATACTTCTAGCTATAATTTGATATAAGAGTTATGCAGTATCTTAATTCTAAGTGGTTTAATTTTTAGATTATTTAGAAAAAGTCAAGTTAGGGAACTTGACCCTATTAAAAGCTATTGCGGCTTCGATGTCGTAATTGACCGAAGCACATTTTGTCGTTGGGATCAGTTTTCTGTTGTGTGGAGTTTGTAGGCAATATTGAAAACTCAAATATAGAGAATAATTATTTAAAAATTGTTTGTTATTAATTATTTAATGAATAAAATTTCTTTTTAATATGATAATTTCAAATAATTGTTTTAGTAAGAATTTAAGTTTACTTAATCTATTTTTCTTCGCCCGTGAAAAAAAGATTCATTTATTTATTTATTATTTTAATAAAAAATCTTTTGCTTGAACTATTTGTCATCGTTCGGTTTTATTTAATGTTTCGCCATTTCTGTTTAATTTGTCTTTCTTACTTGATATGAATTTTCTTCTGAAATATATTATTATTCTTTCGCTCTTATTTTTCTTTAAATATGAGCAGAACCGAGTAAGTCTGCTAAGCTTTTCAATTTCTTGTTTCGTACAACATTTTTTAGATTTTTTGTGTGCCTTTTGATGCTATCCTCTCTTTTTTTTTAATTTTTCAAATTCGGCAATTCTTCAACGTGCTAATGATTTTGCTAGGTTTCCAGTTCTATTGCTGTAATTTTTTTCCATTTAATTAAATCAATATTATAATTGGATATTAAATTTCGAATTAATTTAATTTAATAACTAGCTTTAATGTAATAACGAATTTAATTTATTAACCAGATTATATTCGTAACAACTACGTTTTATAGTAACCATATTATTCAATTTTTAATATTACTTTAATTACTACTATTTGATAATACAGACGTTTTCGATTCAGTAGTTATAACCTAATATCTGAATTTCGCGTACATACAGATTATCAAAAGAATTTAAGTACGTTTTGCATGTAGGGACAAGTATCCCTATCCTTAGGGTCAAGTATCCCTAGCTTAGGACGAAGTATCCCTAGATTAGGGTCAAGTATCCCTAGATTAGGGTCAAGTATCCCTAATTATAATATACGATAAAAATAAACAAACTTTTAAATATGTAAATGGATGTGTAATAGACATGAAGCAAAAAATCTCTGAAAATAAAAATAATTGTCTTCAGAATAATATCTAGCCAATCAAATTACAGTAAGTAATACTCACAAACCAATCCTTTGTTTTCAATTAAATATTATTCCATGCGAAGTGACATTTTCTATCACATCTGATGACAATTCTATCTTACTTTAATGTGATAGATGTCACATGTTGACGTCAGAAATTGTCATTTCCCTCCGGGTTTTACCCTTCAGGAAGTTCCTTCAAAACAATTTTCGTTTGAAGCATTGTACTTCGGAATAGATTCTCAGATAGAATGATGCACAATAAAGTATTATTCTACGTACTGTAAAAAATAGAATTATTCATCAATAGCAGCTCGTACATTAAAAATTTGCAACAACCCCTGAATAACTTTTTAAACGTATATTAATAATTTTTAAATAAACTAATTAACAGCTAAAATAAAATGATATAGTGTGTAATTTCGCGCTATTTTAAACACAACGGAATTTTGAGATTCGAATATCACATTAAATTAGGATATGTTCCAAAAAGAATTATTCTATACTCATATGTGTAAGTATAATATTAAAAATACAGTAAAGCACTGTTTATATGTCTTTCAAGGGAATGGCGTAAAACGACGTATAAATGAAAATACGTATAATCGAAATTCTACTAAAGAAGTCTGATTATTACAAATTGAATTCTACTAATACAAATTCATTTAAAATTATTAATTTTAAAGTTTTTTAAGATAGTAGGGGAAAGTCGAGTAAGAAGACGAAGGGTCTAAGATGACGAATTCGATTTTTCTCGAAAATTACACTAGATGGCAGGCCCGATCCTGCATCATCAGAGACCTCTAGCGACCAGCTACCCGTGTCACACCAAAAGATTCCACCCCATTATTAGTGTGATTCACAATACGCGGTTATGTGTTTTTGAGTTGTTCCCACACAACTTTTGGTTGTTGCTTAATAAGGGATAGCGCTCACGGAGTAAATATTTTTGATTTTTACATGTGGTATTCGCAAAGAGCTAATCAAAACGCGTTCAGTGACGTATTATTTTAATTTTTCTGATGAGCTGATATCCTTCAATGGTTTTTTTTTAAGTAAAAAGGCAAAATCGGGTAAGATGACGAACCCCTTCACGCTGATTCAGGAGATCGTCGTGCTACCTGAATGCCACCTGCCCTTCCTACAACTCACTGACACTCCAGGGGAAAATGAGCATCTGATTAAAGCGAAGATAGAGGGAAAAGAAGACAAACGAAGACTTTGACAGTTGAACAAAGCTGAAGTTAATAAGACTAAACGCAACAAACCTTCTAAAAATTCTACAAAAAAGAAGAAAGTAGCTAAGTAACACCTAGACTTCTAATGCTCTAAGTCTGAAGACTCAATTCATTTATTTGAATTTCCTTACGTTGACGCTAATGACAATCTGGAACCAGAGGTCTTCGATCAAGAAGAGTGCATCATTTGCAGTGATTAAGGAAAGAAGGAATTGGATTCCAGTGTTTTATGTGCACACTCTGGCCCCAATCCACCTGTTCTGGCTAAGACAAAATCCAAACCCATGGCGATACGAATTTTGTAATTGTTTTCATTTCTTAAGGTTTGAATCTCAAATTAATATATTAATTGATATTAATATATTAATTGATATTAATATATTAATTGACATTAACATATTAATTAATATAAAATATCGGGGTCCGAATTTTTCGATTAAGTGTTTGCAGCAGCAGCGATTCACTTTCAGGTTTATACAAATTAGGTATTCGTCATCTTATCCGACATCGTTCGTCATCTTACCCACACAGTCGGGTAAGATGACGAAATTGATTTTTTTTCCTAAAATGAAATTTTGGGGTCTTAAATTTAATCATAAAAATTTTTTAAAAATATCACTTTAAAATAAAGAATTGAAGAAGATTTTGGCGAAAAAATAATCCTCCAGCAACGAATATTGAGGTCAGGAAAAATCCCCAAAGCTTAAGGTCGCCATCTTACCCAACTTTCCCCTGCTAGTATATTACTACATAGTATGGAAATCAGTGATTAAATTTTAAAATTTAACCTTTATCATAAAAGACAGAAAAATCGTACCTTTATGGCATATTTTGAGTACTAATAACACTTATTTTATGCGAATTATGTAATTGCAGGTAGGCGTTTAATTAAAAAATCTTTAACCGTCGTCTTACGAAATAATTGTCTGTGATTATTAAGTATCCAGCATAACACCACTCCATGGCCTTGCAACAATAATATTAAGGTTATTTAAGCAGTGTCGCGGATTTGAAGTGGAAGAAAATTCACAACACTCGTCTTAGAGTTTGTCAAATTCCTTACACTGCTGCCTAATTATAAAACGCAACAAGTTTTAAAATGTTAACAGGAGCTATTCCATTAGGAAGGATTGCTATTGTGCGTTACATAATAAAAAAGTTTGGTAACTAAGTGCATGTTGATAAATAAAATATTGAAAAGCGCAAAATTACACAATGGGGAACTTAAGCATTTTTTAAGAACGCGTGAAATCAACCTGTATTTATAGCAAAAATTTCTAATTTCAGATATGCAGGTGAAATTTTATATAAAAATTTATTTATTTAAAAATTGAGGGTGAAAAATGCACTGAAGTAGCAGGAATGATGATGCAATCCGAAACGCACTCTCATTGGCCGAGTAAATTTTGACGTCACATTTGCCTTCCTTCGCATACTTCTCTTTCGCTACTTTTGTGCCATGTTTTGATTCAAGACGTTTGTACTAGCTTACATTTTAGAAGTTAAGTTTTGGGCTTTTCTATTATTCAGAGTTTAATTTCATAATGGATATTGGTTTTGTACAAGGTAAATCGGATAATTTGCCAAGGATTGATTCTACAATGATGGCAAAGAAATTGGACATAAAACGCCAGCTAGTAAATTATGTCATAAGAAAAGCTGTTCGTAGCTTCCCTTGAATGTATTCAGTAACCGGAATAAAGCTCTATACAATACCACACTAGACCATCACAATGTCTTACAAGAACGCGATGCTGATTTCACACAACGATCCAAATATTGTTTTATGATTGAGTGAAAACTTACAAGTGATTCTATGAGATCTAAGAAACTACCGTTATGTGGTTTATATAAAGCATCGCTACTTCCCTTGAATGCCAAATTATGCTCTGATAAATATAAAACTGAAGCCAGTATTCGTTCATACATACACTTTACACAGAGTGTTTCGGTTTTAGTTATTTTTTCATGTTCTCTGTCACAGTGTTTCCCAGTTTGAAATTCTTTTTAAATTGTAACAATTTATATATAGCTTGCTAATTATCTTTCATGACTTTGGAATCGCGAACATGAATTAAACTCAATCATTAAGTTAAGTTAAACACAAAGAAATGCTATTTGAGAGTTGCACAAGAGAGTAACCATCCCATCTTCGTTCTTGATGTTCCTCATTCTTTTATTTTCTAAAATAATTCCAGAAAAACTTCTGCCATTTTTATCAATCGGAAAACAGTACATTATATCACACCATTTTGCATGAAAGTCGTTCTAAATTTATTAATTATAATTTCAGGCCAATTACTAGGATCATTGATATCGACATTTCGTTTTCAACTCTTTGTTGATCTTGTGGAAGCTGCCATCCTTTCACTGACTTCTTGTTCAGTGGCGAATTCGGGGAGGGGGGCTATCGGGCTGCAGCCTAACCCTGGGCTAAACCAAATTTCTTCATTTTTTAAAAATCACTACAGCAGTTTGTTCTTAATCTCCTTTTACTAAAAAAATTATAAAAACGTCGCAACATTGTTTTCTGGCTTGACAGTTTCAAAACTTTCCACTCTTTTGTAGTCATTCCCCTCGTACTTGTAGCGTTAACTCGATCGAAAACATTTTTTGGCTAGTTATTTCATTGTGTTTTTGTTAAATTATCAAAAGTATTGTGGTGTCCTTTGTGAATTTTATTGCCAGGTGAGCAAAGTTGAAGTGATTTGACTGAGGCCCGGAGGTCACGACGATAAAAAATTTTTTATGATCTCAGCCCCCTCCAGAACAAAATCCTGTTCTAGCCCCTGATCTTGTTCATTAGTCGACGCTGACAAAGAAATCCATCGTCTATAGGTTTCCCTCTGCTACATAATTATGTTTCCTTTTTCCAGTTTTCTTATAATGGCTTTCATCTTCATTAAGACGAAAGTTGTCTTTATGATGATTAGGATTGTTTTCGAGAATGTCATACGGCGTAATTTGATTTTCGGGATTTTAGTTTTTCAATAACTGTTAAATATATGTTTCGTCAGTTTGTTAGGCATTTTCGGTTTTTAAATATTTTGCAAGGGAGTTCCTCCCGTTTTCAGCAATTTTCTTTCTTTTTCCATGTTTTTCTTAAATTTATCAGATCCATACATTCATTTTCTTCCGGCATCTCTGTCTCTAGTCAATCTATCTCTATCTCTAGCCCCCTACCTTGCTCTTGATTGGTCGACGTGAAATGTGCACATATCGCGTGATTATATTCAAATATATGTATATTCGGATTAAAATATAAAATATATAAGGCATTTTTAATTTGCAAAATCAGTCAGCTGCGCGGGGCCTAGTGCGGTCGCACCGTTAGCACCACCCTCCGGCTGGCCCTGTAGTGGGGTTATTTGAAGTCCAAGGTCTATCTTGATGGGGTCCCGACCTTGAAGACTAAAAGGCAAAGGCAAAACATATCATGGGCTGTGCTGAGCATTCCTGGTGACATGTTACTTTCCGTTGTCGAGAATGTTGCAAACAAGATGCAGTGTGTGGTCCTCTAGAAGGCTGGTCACATTGAAAGAGGTCTTTGCCCTCAATCAGGAAGTGCATTCAATGAATAAAGTGCTATGGTGCAATGAAATATTAGCTATCTAAACCTTTGGTGCGGTTCATATGCTGCATTAAAGTAGTGTTACAATGAAATTTCCTTTTTATTCATTTGTCTAATTCTCAATTGTGACGACTACATCAACGCCACATTTCCTCCTATCGGCGACTTTCAGAGTTATTTTTTTTATCACGGAATATTTTTTCCCATGCCGTCATTAGTTCCCTTACCAAATTTGGTGGCATTTCAGTTGACAGATCGAGCTACAGATGGCTCCGAGTACTGTCAGTTTTAAAAAGACACCCTGTATATAGAAAAAACAGAGATTCTTGAGACCGGTAACCTCCACACCTGTGTAATTTTCTTTTGCTCAATCTTATATTTATAGGTTTGGGGGAAAGTGGGGTAAAACCGGGTAGCTGAGGTTCGAAGGCCTGCTAGAGCTAAAATATTCGACAGAGAGCTTGTCAAATTTTGTTAAAATATTGATTGTTTATCGGAGTGCAATATATCTTTCCAGAAAAGTCACAGTTTCATCATTTTTTATCAATGATTTTTACCCCACTAGTGGGGTAAAACCGGTTACACATGTTAACGTTATGAGGAAATAAGAAAACTCGATTTTCAATGGAAACGATGGAATCCTTTTTATTTTATATGACAATTTAAAAATATTAGTTACAAAATTCACGTGTAAAGCAGTTGTCTTCTTCCTCTGCTCCACTGCAGCTTTTGTGGGCACAGTTAAGACAGTTTTTACTTTAAATTAACCATTCTTCTTTATCTATCCTATTAAAATTCGAAGGTAAACAAACGTATGTATGTATGTATGTCCGGCTAACTCGTCACGAACCACTGAACGGAGAAGGACGCAGAAAGTACCAAAAGATGGGGAATAATCCAAGGAATCCATTTCGGCCATTTAAAATTCGAAATTAGAATTAATTAAAAAGATATTAATTAAAAACGTCAAAATGAATGAATTAACGTGCTGCCATCTATTGGCAGAATGGTGAATTCATTCACGGCGAATTCTTTTTTTCCCTATTATTAGTTTTCGCATCCGGTGTTGCATTTTTTTTATTTATTTAACGGAAGTTGGTATTTCCTTTTGAGCGATCTTCTGTGTTCTTCTGTGTTTGGATTTATTAACAACTGAAAAAAAATCGTTTTCCTGCATTTTTCTTTCTTTTTTTGTCATACGGTATTTCGCAACATTACGTTTGTTGGGGAAAATACTTAATCATTTTTATCCGTTTTTTTTTTCATTATTATTCGTTTTATTTTTTCTTTTGCAAAACAAATATCATGCTAATCTGTTTTAATTTATAAGCATAAGAATTCTCGCGTTTTCATTCAAACCAAACTGCTTTAAGGTAGTAAAAAGGCTAGAACTGGAAGTTTTAATCCAGCAAGAGAGGATTCAAAACAGATTTACGTTTGTTGGGGAAGCTTAGTGACAATATTTGTATGGGAAAAACAGAGGTGGGTATATGAAAAAATGTGGATTTCGAGAAATGCTGGGTTATTAACTACAAGGTAATTAAAAGGTTGGATTTAAAAATTTTAATTAAACAATATAGGATTCAAAGGATTTTTTACGTTTTGGGGGGAACGTAACATTTACGTTAGCGACAATATGTGTAAAAAAAATAAACCGGAGGCGGGCATATGAAAATTAGTAATAAAAAGACTAGATTTGAAAGAATATTTACATTTGTTGGGGAAAGTAAGTGACAATATTTGTTGGAAAAAAATGGAGCCGGTCATATGAAAATATGGATCCCAAGGCTTCACGTGATCTCACTTCTCTCCGCCCGGGAATATCCCATTATTCAAGATTGCCCATGCAACGCCAGGCCATGCAGCTAGTTTAAATTATAAAATTCATCATTAAAATAGAAACAATCAACTTCTGATGTGTTTTTATCGTCTTAATCGGAGGAATCATCAATATTGACTGTCCCGGTCTTACGCCATTTGTTTTACCCTGAGTTCAGAGGTTATAAAAACGAAATAGAACATTGCAATTATTGGAGTAAATCCTTATTGTTTGATAGGGTATAAATCCCTATAAACGTATAATAAGCCGGACTAAAATTGGTTTTTAAAACTGTAATGATTTTTAAGCAAGGATAGTTTAAAATCAAACGAAAATTACAGAGTTGACGCCTTAAAACAAATAAACCTTCACAGACGCAGTGAATTATACAGTGGCAACACGCCACTATGAGTGTTCCTTTTTCTTGACTAGTAGATTCTAATTCAGTATCTGTGCGCTAGAAAGACGAACTAATATTGCCAGAATGACGGGTACCCGGTTTTTCCCTACTTTGTTAAGAAAGATTTCAGTCAAAACTAGTTTAATTTCTTCCTGTGTAACGTAGAGATATATGCAAGTGGAGTTGCAAGTTTAACTGCACTGATTAAAAGAATGCAAAGATACATCAATGGTATGCTTGCTGATATCTTCACTTACTGTGATATTCTCAGAGATCCAATGATTATCCCTTAAAGATAACGGCCATCCCTCATGTCTGCGTCCGTAAGGTTTAATGTTGCTATCAATATCAACACTTCCCATACTTCCTCGACTCCCTTACATCCGTTAAATATCTGCCAACTATTTCATCTCTACATGCTTTAAACCTACGTTTTGCAGTGATTCATTTACTTATAAAATTCCAAGAAATCATTTTTTATGATTCATGAATAGGTCAAATTTTTCCTGCCACCAAGTGTATTTTTGAAACAAAAAATAAATATCTATGTACTTCTAAGCGAACCAGTGTGTAGTTTTTGCTTGTGAAATACCTCAGAGAATGTAAAAAAGTAGAATATACAAATGTTTTAAAATAGTTATCATTTGACATAGCCTGTACAGGGTGGTTATAATTAAAGTTACCCTATTTAGATCTATGTAGAGTCTATTCTAGTAGACGGATGTCGATGAAAGTTGGTATATATGCTATATGGACCATGGGGAAAAGAAATCTGCAATAAAAAAGTTCACATTCAGGTTTTTATTTTTGTAAGAGAAAAGACGTTATGAAAAATTTTGAGCGGTTTAAAAAGCCATTAATCACTGATGTAAAATTATTTTTCACAAAGCCGTTAGAGAAAAAAGAATGAGTTTTACTCATAAAGTTGTGTTTTCAGAACAGCAGTAATTTGTCAACTGCACTGCGACAAATCAACGCTTGAAAGGCTTACGAAAAGGCCCTACGTTGAGACAGGCTTTGAAGAAGATGATTACTAAATTTGAAGAGACTGAGGAGTTGGATTTGCTGCTAGGAAAAGGACGAAAACGGCTTTCAGATGAAACTGCGAAAGAAGTTGTTCTTGCCGTGGTCGAAAGAGCGGCCGATTCCCTATATTCTTCAACAAGTGCTTGAGCGGTGTCACGTAATTTGTTTCTCCCTTGTCTACAGCACGGAATGTTCTTCGATCAATTATAAAGTAGTATCCATATAAGATGCAAGTTGTGAAAGCGCTGAACACTGCAGACCCATGGTAAACCCATTTAATTTGTTAGATTTTTTGGCCAGAACAGCCGTTGTCAATTCATGCCCTTGGAACATTTTTTTTCGAGGCGCCCTAGACGGAGCAGTGAATATTCAGATGGGGTACTGCAAGTCCTAATGTTGTGCATGAACAGTCTCCGATTACATAATTGTATGGTGTTTTTTACTGCTAATTTCATTCTTGGTCCCTTTTCTCCAAGGAAAACACTCCTCATGGCCCAAAAATACCCAAAAATTGGCATTATAAAATCCATGAAAGAAGTTACTCAGATCAAAATGCAGAGCGACGAGGATCCTTTTAACATTGGCGATTCATCATAAACTTAATTGGCAAAACTTCATTTACAGTCACGTGAACCACCGGTGAGAAGGGACATAAAACGCTTTACTTTGCAAACAAACATGCTCTTTCCCAGCTATATACTGGGTGTACACAAATGAAGTGACTCATTTCAAAAATTAATTTTTAAAAACTAAAAATGTTGGAACTACGGGTTTTTTAAATATGAGCGCATCTCAAAAAGTTTTTTTAGATAAGTAACGCGGCGTTACGCCTTTCTAAATTTGTTACAGCGAGAAAATTCAGTGCGCGATGGCTACTGATCAGCAGAAGCCGATGCTTGTTTTCTGGTTTCTTTTTTCAGTTTTTTTTTCAATATCACGAAAACTTTTCAGTTTTCACACTACACGTGAATTAACAAATTAAAGAGCGTAAAATTCCTGACGAATTCGTGCTTTTATTTTTCTTCCAGTTTTAATATTGTCTCAGATAATGGCTCTAAACAAATTTTTGATTTCCAGTAATTTACGACCACCTGGTCCACCGAAATGGCATGTTACCTGTCTGAAAAACACTTTTTGAAATGCGCTCTCATTTAAAAAAAAACATAGTTCGATTATTTTTAGTTTTTTTTAAATTTAATTTTTGAAATGAGTCACCTCATTTGTGTACACCCTATTTAACAATTGATGTAATGGGTCCATGTAATGTCCACTAGTAATGGCCCACCGGTAAGCATGCATTTCCACTAGCAAAACTTACAACAGTGTTCCCCAACGTAGGACCCATGCCCCACAGGGGGGCAATTCTAAAATGGACTCGTTCGGAGTTTAAAAGCAACCGTCTACTGTGATTTAATTAGTATATATAAATTGTCAAATCGAAACGGCACATTTTTCTACTCGCTGAATAATTTTCAAAAATATATATAAAAAAATGTTAATCCCCGCAACAAAATTTAAATTTATTTATCAATATGAAATGTTTGTAAAAAATTGTGTGCGTGTTACTTAGGGACATAAGAAATTTAGAAAGGCTTAGGTGAGGCATGGCACGAAAAAGGTAGGAAACACTGGCTTAAAATGATCCACCGTTGTGTCACGATGTTATGAACGTGTTAATATACCAGGTCATGTCGTTGAACAATACGTGAAAAATATAAAATTTTAAGTTTGTTTTCAGTTTATTTTAGAAACGTGTAAATATGTAAATGTAGTTTTATTATATCAAAGAAACGTAACAAACATGAATTGCTAAATAAACATTTATGTAGAAATCGACTATTAAAAATGACTAAGTTCAAAATATGACACAAGTAAATAAGCATGTAACAAAATAAATTAGTAAAAAGGAATTCATTTTTACTGGTCCCAATTTTCTAAAGAATTCAACATCTTTCACTCTC
>BGPR01046559.1:0-12013 GCA_013235015.1 Araneus ventricosus
TGCGCTTTTATAATTCCCACTAATTTTTCTGATTTCCATTTGGTATATGATATATATATTTAGTTATGTCAACATCCCATTTTGGAGCAACATGAGGTCTATTTAGGGTCGGACTTCGTAATTTTGAGCCATGATCGTATGACCCTGCACCCACAGTGTCGGTTTTCCGCAGAGGTGATTGCCTCGAGACTGGGGACCTTCAAAATCTATTGGACATACATCGCACTCCGAATTTACGAAATTGCAGCCTTCAACTTCGAATAATCCACTCCTCACAGAAAATCCCCCTTTTCCTTAAGAAAGAATGAAAACAACCAAACGAAACGTTGGGGAAAATAAGCCTCGTGTGGTATACATGTAGCATTATTGATAAATTGATTGAAACATGTCTGTTCTGTATAGAACGAGGAAACTAGAAGAATATTACATTCCTTTGGTGATATATCAATAGTTTGGTTAATTGCTTTCACAGATTTTTTTTTTTAAATGTTTATTTTATAGCCCTGTTCCAGACGAGGTTATAGGCATCGGAGGCACGAGGTGGTGTTATGCATGGCTGGCCCGAGGGAGTTTCGAACAGTGCGAGCGCACAAGGCCCCACCCCACTGACAGATTTTACAAAACGAAAATGAACTTCTTTGATTTATTTAACGAAATAAAAATATGTCGTTAAATTTTGCCTTCCAGAGAGCTATATTATAATATTTATTTAAAAAGAATTTATTTGAATTGTATCCAAATTTTGCTTCTGTTCTAAAATTATATTGACCTTACCAATTACCGTCGGTTTTTCAGAAAGACTTTTCACAATATGAAGAGAAAAAAATTACTTGAAATCTAGTGTTAGTGGAGAACGATTGATTTGCTTATCCATTTTATTTATCGAATCCGTATTAACCTAAATCATAATGATATTATCAACGAATTTGCTATAAAACATGCAAGAAAATGAAACTAAAATCACTTATTGTAAACTTATTCTACCAAGTTGCTTACCAATACCAAATTGTATTTATGAAGCAATTATTTTTATTGATTTATTAACGATTTTTTGTGAGATTAAAATATTAATTTCCTAAAAATAATTTAATTATATGTCATTTTCCTGTACTTCTTTAGTTCTTACTATGTCAAATTGTGAAATTTAATATATATCAATACCTTATGTGGTGTCTAAGACTTGTGCGACACAAGTTAACTGTAACCGAACCCGAATAGTTTTGCGAGGCTCGCCGAGAGTTTGTTGATGACTGTGTCCGGACTGGTAGAACGTTATGCATGCCTGTATTTAACGATATAATAATGATCTGTGTAATTATGTAAATGTGCTGTGCTGTGTAAGTTTAATGAACGTCCCAGTAAATATGTGTGAATCGAATGAAGCTCATTATTCAACTAACCCACAATTTAATACAGTAAACGGCGACGAGACGGCGAAATCATGTTTACTTTTGTTTTCGGATCAATGAGCGCCGTCATTTGCTTTCCACATAGGATAGGGCTATGCCCGAGAAGACTCCGTTTATTCTTTCTTATCCAAGGTAATCCGTTTTATTTTTCCTTTTGATTGAAGTGTTTTGGAGCAACACATTGCAGAATTATTGAAGCAGAATCGGAAATTGATACTTGCTTTACAAAGAACAAATGGTTCTTCTCAAAAAGTAACTGTTCAGTTTGAAAAATTTGACGAAGAAATTAAAATGTTGACAGGTTTTTGGAACGATTTCAAACGTACTTAGATTTGCAAAACATACCAAAAGAGAATAGAGCTAAAATTTTTATTTCTTCTTTGAGTGCCAAACTGTATCAGTTGCTAAAAAATTTGCTGGCTCCTGACCTTCCTTCTGACCAAAATTTCGATCAGTTAAAAAATGTCCTTAAACAACATTTGACCCCAAAACCGTTAATTATACCTTCCCGCCATAAATTCTTAAATAGAAAGCAGAACGAGGGGGAAAATATTAATAATTATATCGCAGAACTCAGAGCACTTGCAATAAACTGTGATTACCGATTATAGTAGTAATATGTTAATAAATATGTTACGTGATGTTTTTTGTAAATGCCGTTACGTGATAAAGTGATACTGAATGGTTATTTAGGAAGATAACATTGATCTTGGCAAAGTTTACAAATCCATAGCAATGGAGAAACTGGCAAGGGACAAATGATTATGATAGAGATAAAAGCAGTCATGAGAAAAAAACAAATGAGGAACAAAAAAAAATCATTTGTTTCAAACAAAGAAATCACTGGCACATTAACTTGGTGCACAGGCACAGACCATGTAAAGGAAAAATGTAGATTTATTTCTAGTAAATATGACTTCTGTTCTAAAGTCAGATACGTTCAAAGAGCATGTTTTGCTGCTCAAAAATCTAAAACGAAACCAGTACAACAAAAGTAATTAAGCTTTAACGGCAAAGCAGAAAACAAAAACGAAATTCCATTATTTGAATTAAATTCTACAGATTATGGGTTACACGAATAACCTCCAATAATGATAAATTTGAAAATAAAAACTGTACGATGGAATTATATACGGGGGAAGCAGTCAGTGTAATGAGTATAAGGAATTTCAGGAAAATTTTTAATAAACAAATTCAGCCTAACAGTGTAGTTTTTAAAACTTATAAGTGTGACTCATTGATACCTATGGGGTACGTTACCGTAAAGATTGAATATAAGAATCAAATTTTGAATTTGAATCAGTACATTGTGAAGGAAAACTTGGATACAATTTTTGACTGCGGATGTCTTTATAAAACCAATTTGAATTGGCACGCTATTAAGGTGGTTAGAGCTACAACTAAACGAAACAATGAACTTTTGGAGGAATATAAAGACATTTTCGATGTTAAATTTGGAGAAATAACTATCTCTATGAAGTTAAGCACGAACTTAAACCCGAAGTTAAACCTGTATTTTGTAGGGTTCGAACAGTACCCTTTGCCTTAAAAGGTAGAGTCGAAAACGAAATTGACAGACTAGAAAAAGAGGGTATCACAGAAAAGGTTGAAAGTTCTGAATGGGCAACGCCTGTTGTAAAGCCAGATGGCAGTATACGATTATGTGCGGATTATTCAATAACCTTAAATCAAAATTTAATCGTGCCACAACACCTCTTGCCAAGATTAGAGGAAATATTTACTAGTTTAAATGGTGGGAAACAATTCTCAAAATTAGACTTCAAACATGCATATTTGCAAATGAAAGTCCACCCCGAAAATCAGAAACTTCTGGCAATAAATACGCATCAGGGGTTATACGTTTATAAGAGACTTATGTATGGATTGAATGGGGCACCTGCCATTTGGCAGCGTTACATAGATGGATTATTTCAGGGTTTGCAAGAAGTGAAAGTGTTTATGAACGATGCTAGAATAACCGAAGTGACGACATTTTAAAGCCCTAGAAGAATTTTTTAAGAAATGTAAGGAACATGGATTAAGACTTAATTTAAGTAAGAGTCAGTTTTTCAAATTTGAGATAAATTTTTAGGGGCATAAAATAGAGGCAAATGAGCTACATAAGACTGATGAGAAAATTTCAGCACTAGTAAAGACTCCTGTACCTAAGAATGTTTAGGAAGTAAAAAGTTTCTTAGGATTAGTAAATTTTTATGGTAAGTTTTGTAAAAATTTAGCCACTATCGCAAATCTTCTTAATAATTTGAAATTTAAATGGTAAAAGGACTGCCAGGTTGCCTTTGAGAAAATTAAAAAAGAAATCTGTTCACCAAGAATTTTGGTACATTACCACCCGGAACTTCCTTTAACTTGAAGAGGAGTTGCATCTCAAATACATCCTGATGGCCCTGGATGACCGATAGCCTTCGCATCCAAAACTTGAACAAGAACTGAACAAAAATATGCCCAAATTGATAAAGAAGCTCTGGCAATAGTGTGGGCTATAAAACTATTTCATTTATATTTAAAAAGGCGACGATTCACTCTGGTAACTGATCATAAACCTCTGGTGACAATCTTTGCTTTAAAAAGGGGATTATCATTATTTACAGCTACTAAACTGTTACATTATGCATTAATTTTGCAATCGTTCCAGTTTGATATTATATTTCGTAAAACCATTGATCATGGAAATGCACTCTCTTTCCCAATTGCCAAAAACCTCACAAGAACTGGAGGTAAAAGACGATATCACAATATTCCAAATGACACAAATTGAAACATTGCCTGTCACTTCAAGGGGGTTAAGACAGGAGATGGGAAAAGATGAAGAACTGGGCCCACTCAAAAGAGCCTTTAAGGGAAACCCAATACACCATTGAGGATGTGTGTATTTTGAGTTTTGACAAAGAGTTTGCATTCCAATGAAATATAAGAAAAATTTTCTGGAAGAACTGCATAATGGTAAAAATGAAAGCATTAGCTATATCATTTGTCTATTGGACGGATATAGATAAAGATATTGAAGAAGCCGCTAGAAATTGTGTCGACTGTGCCAGACACAAAAACTGATTCAGAAGAAGCTAAAATTCATTACTAGGAATAAACCAGTATGCCCTGGGAAAGCATTCATGTCGATTTTGCTGGCCCAATTTTCGAACAAATATTTTTCCTAATCGTTGATGAACAAGTGGTTAGAAGTATATCCCATGAAGGTAACCACATCTAATAAAACCATGGAGTGCCTTAGGGACAGTTTCGCAAGATTTGAATTATCACGGGTACACTTCAACAACAACTTATCCCAGTTTACATCCCATGAATTCTATAAGTTTATGCAGAGGAGGTAAAACTAGTGCACCATTCAAGTCTTTGAGTAATGGTCAGACAGAACACTATGTTGCTACTTTAAAACAATCGCTAAGGGCTATGCAGAAATATTAAGGTAACATACATCAGAAATTGTTGAAGTACCGGAAAGCTCCAAATGCTACAACTCGTAGTCCAGCTATGTTATCCTTAAAAAGGGATATTCGTACGAGGTTAGATTTACTCTTGCCTGAATTAAAATCGAGGGTACGAGATAGAATACGAAAAGGCGTTTTCGAATTCCGAGACAGGAAATTTGATATCGGATATTGGGTGGCTGTGAGAGTTTACAAAGTAGCTAAATCTATTGTGAATATGGATGGTGCTCTACATTACACTGTCGAGGTTGAAATAACCTTAGTTAGACGACATATGAATCAGATTCATCTAGCGGGTGATCAAGTGCAAGAGAATGATTTCATTCCGAACCGCAGATTTTCAGCTACCGATATTCGAGAAAGCAACTCAAATCTTCAGCATGCTGAGATAGCTGAAAATCCTTTTTCTCATGTCCCGAATGAAGAACAAAGTTCCTCTTTCACATCAGCAGCGCCATCAGTGGATGTCCGGCTCAGGATTCTTCATCGTCAGATGTTCACCGAATAGTTCTTCGATGAGGACTCCACCAGTTCCACAAGCCGGAGACAAATTCCTAGACTTTCCGGAAGAATCAGACGTCCTCCCGAGAGGATCTTTAAGGAGAGAGGAGATGCAGTTTCTAAATGAAAAATGTATTAAATTTCAATGTTTATACTGCCATTTATTTAAACACTAAAGAATTTCCTTTCAATTTATATTTATTATCATTAAAACTCGTCTCGAGAATGCCACTGTATGCCATCACAGCATTACACGAAATTGAACTTACAAAGTGATGATCTTAGTTTATGATAAGAGAAAACATCCTTTTAAGTTGCATCTCTATCTCTAAAAAAATGTTTGGTTGCTGCTAATATTTTTCATATAATTTTATTTTCTTTTTCCTTTATTATGGTGGCTTTGATAGATTTTAGAGCTCTTTTTGAATTTGATATTGATTTATTCTCTGAATTTTGATTTTTCTCTAGTTTATGTTTTACTTTACGCCAGATTCTTTGATCGTTTTCATTATGAATGAAAACTTGGGCGGGAAAATTATTTCTCTGGCTTTGCAGGGACATTTTGGTTTTTCTTCATCGCTAAGGATGAGTCAAGGTCTGTTCCTTTTTATTGATTTGTTTTATTATGACGGCATAATCTGCCCGAAGGCTGGTAATTTTCTTTAAATTTTTTTAAAATCAATCTTATTGGCGATATAGTGTTTGTTTGTTGTTTTTTTAAAAAAAATCCTTTCTGGTTTCCTTTCCTATCTCGTATTCGCTTGGGGTCTTTCGGGCTACAAGAAGCGTTCTTGGACGAAAGTCCAGCTTCTTACAGAAAAATATCCCAAGGCTTTTGAATCCATTTCTTAAGCTTGTAGCCCTTGAAAAAGTAAGCTAGAATGGATTCCTTGTTTTTTAAATTCAGTTTTATCGGTTAAATTTTCTTTGCCTTTTTACTTCCTTTGTTGTTTTTTGTATGCAGCGGCACATTGCGCGCGACTTGTTTAATTTTGTAATATTTTTTAATTTGTTTAATTGTTAATTGCTTTTTACTTTATTTTATGTGATTCTCTATATAATCTCTATCTCTACTAATAATAAAGGAGAATGTCTATCTGTTGGCTATCTACAGAACAAACAGTTGAACCTAGAGCTACCAAATTTGGTACAGGTATACTTTGGAAGGTGGGTATGTGCACCTCGGAACCATTTTTTTCAAATTTTAATTATTTAAAAATTAAGCTAATTTTGGTCGTTTTCGGGTACTTTTTCACCAATAACTTCCGAAGTATTTATCGCACGAAAATTATTTTTATACCATTTTAAAGTGCAAAATTTCACCTTTTTAATTCTTTTAGTTTAAACTCTGTAGATTATTTCGGCGAATTTAACAAATAATTTGAAAGCATCAACTATTGCTCATAAATCGGTAAAGGTCACTTAATCCTCAATACCACTCCCGACAAGATTACGTAAAATTGCTCCCTCTTGGAAGTAAGGGAGGGAGGTTGCCTATTTTTCCCCTTCCTCTTTACACAAGTTGACGTGGGAGCACTTCGCTGTATAGCGGTTGGCTTTTGCGAGAAGATTCACAGCTCATTACCGCAAAGTTTTTTTTCTTCTAAATTTTAAGTTCTTTTAATTAATTTGGCTAAGATAAATAATGATTTTTTTTTTTTACAATTTTCAAGTATTTAAACGCATTTTACGCGTAATCAGCTTCTAATCCATTTTAAAATGTGGAAAGTGACCTTTCCTCTGATATTAAATTTAATGCCATGCAACTTTTTTAGTCTTGTTTGAAATTATACATGCCTTACCAATCCTTCATTAAACTCAGTTTGAATACCACAATCAGAACGAAACAGATAATAAAACATCAAACTAAAAAAGAATTGAAATAGTTTTTCGCTTTTATAAATGTTTTTATACATAAATATTTAACCACTTTCTGATTGCCCAGAATTGATTGCGTTTTAAACACTGTCTAATATTGGCTCGAATTATAGAGTTTATTACATTTTTTTATTTCAAAAAATCCATTTTTTATTTTTATAGCATGTTTGTTAAAATTAAAGTGCATTTCAAATTATAGCAACAAGTTCAAATTAATATTTGAGAAGTAGCAGCTACTAACTGCATTCATTTACAGTTTTCTGAACTTTAAATATGATTTACGAACTAAGAGAGGCCGCGGTGACCTAGTGGTAAGGTCTCGACCTCGGGACCGGATGGTCGCAGGCCCGAAACCCGATTCCACCGAATATCCGCCGTGTATGGGGCCCGCAGCACGCTAAATCATACGTAGTGGCCAAACGTCCTCCCGTTGGTGTGGCGCGGAAGTTTGGAGAGGGGGGTGCCAGCTTTGGCGTCGTCCTCGTCATCTGATCGCGGTTCAAAATTACGAGGTCCGTCCCTAAATAGCCCTCGTGTTGCTTCAAAACGGGACGTTAATATAACCTAACCTAACCTTACGAACTAAGAAACTTAGAACTTTGAGTTTATGCATCTAAAGATGATCTTTTTATACTGTTTCATTCTGGATGAATCTGCATTCATTCAACTAATTGTTTCATCTAAAAAATCAATGAAAACTTCATTTTTTTCATGACATTTTGCATGATTTATAATAGTAATTTGTTTGAGTTTTCAGTTTTTTTCTCTCTCTCTTTCAAAAATGACTGTTTATTAAGTTTAAAAATTTAAAGCAGAGATTACTTCGTCGGAAAAATAGCTTTAATTACAAATTATTAATATAAAATACAACAATATCAACTATTTCAAACAACCTACATATGTTGCATTTTGTTGATATAACTGAATCATTATAAGTTATAATATGGGCGAACCAGCTGGTCGTCGAAGGCGGCTAGTGTTTTATAAATATACGAGGGTCGTTTTTTTTCAACCTCCGATGGACCATAAAAAAAGAGAGGAGTAGAGAGAAAATGAATTTATTACTAAAAAATATGATCGAGCATGGTTACTTTTTGACATATTCACCGTGAAGATTCAAACATTTTTCATATCGGTGAGCCATATTTCAAATCCCCTCTTCGAAGATCATTGCCGCCAGTGATGTGAGATGAGGAGATTCAAAGCAATGTTAAGGCCCATTTTTCAGGAGCTTTGGCCTCCTAGCCAATTCTTCAATTCAGGAAAGAGATGAAAATTACTCGTCGCGAAGTCGGGGCTATACCGTGACCTTCGAAATAAGCTTATCTAGGTCATGGCTATACGCCGGTGATCAGACACGTCCCATTTAAACTACTCCAGAAGCTGCTGGGTTACAACAGCATTGTGGGAGAGGGCGTTGTCATGAATGAGGACAATCCAGAAGTCAGAATGACTCTTCGCAGTAGTCGTAAAGTCTGACAAGAAGTAGCTACATTGATCGTTTTTACAAAACAACCTTCTGCTTGAGAAAAGCAAATAACACTACGCAACTCGCACTTGGCGGGAACATCAATTTTACCAGCCATGTTTACGTGCCGACAGATCAGCTCAAACTGGTTAGCTGGCGTCGACAGCAGTTGAGGTTATGATTGTGAGAGCCATGCGCAATCCCCACCACGCATCTCCAACTCCTACCACTTGTGAGCCTGTTTAGCGACTCGATCGGAGGTTGAAAAAAAAACCCCTCGTAGTTTTCAGTAGGCAGGTACATATTATATATATAAGATATAAAACAACATTTTTTTTCGAAAACATAAAATTAAATATAAATACAAGAAAAATTATATGAAACGGAGGAAGCTAATTCTGCTTTCGTGCAAAAGCTGTGTCAGCAAGAAAAGCAATACAACAATACAAACAAAAAGATATACAAAAAGGAAGACAAAAACATGACAAATTGAATAAATATCATGACAAGCCGCTCATCAGGGGGAGAGTCCCGCCAATGATATTAATTAATGCTTTTTTCTGCTAAACGACATACGAAAAATTGTTAGAATTAGCCGTTATCCCCCCAAAAAGCAGCAACCATGAAAATGGGAAAATTATGGATTAAAAAAGCTCGATTTCATCGATTTTTTTTTTAAATTGAGCTTTTTGTATATTTTTTAATCCAGAATTTTTTTCTGGTGGAGGTTAAATCCGTCAGGTATCGTCCTCATCATATAACCACGGGTAGAAATTCAAGTGTCGTGCCAAAATAGCCTCGTGTTGCTTCAAAACGGGGCGTAAATATAATAACTAAACAGAACTAAACTCCGCGCCAACGTAAGTACGCTTGTCCTGCGATGCCAGATTTCACGTGCACCAGGTCCATATACAAAGAGCGGATCTTCAGTGGAACCGAGTTTTGAACCCTCGATCGTCCCTTATCCCGCACCCTTACCATAAGGCCACCGCTATCTTAATTTTTCGAATAGAACATTCAGCTTTAATATTTATTAGCACTCAAATGGCTTTCAGACTGCTCAGCAATATTTTGCAGTTTTGGAAGAAATTGCGTTTCAGTTAAATCGTGTTTTGCCAAATAGTTGTTCTTTGATTTTGCACAAAAACTTCAAATAGACATCATTTCACTCTATTTTGAACTTCCTAGTGATATTTTTCTAGGATATACCCATTAAAATACCTTTGAAGAAATGCTTACTTTGGTATGTTTTCAATATATCTAATGCAATTTTTGTAATTTACAGCCATCCACTGTTTTAATAAATATTTTTAATTTCAAATAAAAAAAAATATCTCACCACATAACTTTTTTACTATTATCTTTCACAATAATGGTTACCCGCCTTCGCTTTTTGCTGTTGCCAATCATTTTTCAAATGTAAAGCGACAAATAAAAAAGAATATTTCAAGTCTAAAGCGAAAGCATCCCTTTTTCTTTCCCGGAAATTTATGAAAGCAACTTATGTTTCTGGAGAGGGAATTGTTTTCTGATGTATGAGTAAAAGTGCTATTTGTATTAAAATCTTGCTCAGCCCTGTGTTCTTTCCCTTCTCCTATACATGCTTCAGGATGGGCCATGTAGATATCCTCCTCGAGAGTTCCATTCAGGTTCACTGCTGTTATGTCCATTTGATGAACATCAAAGTTCATTTCAGTGGCTATAGCAAGCAATATATGTATGGACTTCAGCTTTATGATTGGCGAGAAGATTTCCTGGAAGTTAACACCGGGCACTGGTAGGTAACCCCTTGCCACCAGTCAAGCTTTGAATTTCATGCAGTTTCCTGCTTCATCCATCTTCTTACGAAATAGCCATTTGGATATTATGAACTTGATGCCTTCTGGTTTGGTGACAAGCTCCCAGGGTTGGGTATTCTGAAGGTTTTCATTTTCTTCTTCCATTGCCCTTCTCCACATTTTCGAAGATTTCATCTCGACTGTAAAGAAGCTTTTCTTTTTCATGTACCATAGTTTGTAACCCTTGACACCCTCAGGGTGCCCAACCAGGACACATTCTTTTGCATTGGGATCCAATTTGCTCTGTATGGAGTGCGAACGTATATGGCTCCAGGTTCTGCATCCAAAGATTCTGATGTGGTTTGTGTTTACCTCCTTTTCTGATTGCCGTTATTCATTTTTCTCCACGTTCATGATGAGGGCTTCGTATGACAACGGTAGCCCAATCAACATGATAAGTACTACTTTTCTGTCAGTGAAGGCGTTTCTGTCTATTCTGGTACCCCCGGTTGGGTTCCGCAGGTTAACAACGGAACCCAACCCAATTCCTTACCCAACCGTGGGTACCAGAATAGACCCCATAGCCACCGCTAGATAATTTCCTGTGAAAATCCATCAATCTTCCCAAGTAAGATTTCATCGACTCTTTGGGCTTCATGATGACAATGAAGCCACCCGTAAGATATGCAGAAGTCCAAACTTCGTATGCATTTCTATCAGTGTGTCTCCTATGTGTCTCTGGCCCGAATGATGTCCCTGATGTCAAGAAAGTATCTCCCACTATGAGAAAGCATATTTACGGATCCTACTATGGTAGTAACTGAGGTCGCTTTTCATTGGCTCTCAGCATCACTTGACTTGAAGGGCTTCTTAATGACGTCATGGTGTATTTTGCGGTATTGCATTCAAAATCTCTGTCTTCTTCGTTCTCTCCGCCAGTATTGGAAAAGGATAATTAATTATTTTTATTTTTTCTGCTGCTATCGCATCATGGAGAAAATTATTCTTTTTATTTTTAATGTATTCTTCATCTTTGTAAAACTTTTTATTTTGAAGGTTTTGATGTAGCCATCTCTCTTCTCACTAATCGAGGGTCTACAGTATGAAAAAATTTAAGATAAAGCGCTTTACGACATGAAGCATGCCAAGTCACGCGACGCTGTAAGCCATTGAAAAGTGACCTCAATCACTACCATAGTAGGATCTGTAAATATGCTATAAGAAACACATTGAAAGTATCAGAGCAATATCGTAGAGATATCATGCAATTTCTTCTGCTAGTAGGGTAGTTTTCTCAATATTTCTAATCGTTGTTGAATGTAGATTTTGCAATATTGTTTACATAGTATTGCACAATATTCGTATTAGTATTCGGCTTCTTAATGAAAAATTATCCCAGTGAATTTTTTGAAATAAAATCTAAAATAAAAAAAATTTTAAGCTAAAACTAATATTTTTCTATCAGAATTTTATGTTGACAATACGTTTAAAATTTTCGTTCTCTCCTGAATA
>BGPR01046560.1:0-12013 GCA_013235015.1 Araneus ventricosus
GAGAGTGAAAGATGTTGAATTCTTTAGAAAATTGGGACCAGTAAAAATGAATTCCTTTTTACTAATTTATTTTGTTACATGCTTATTTACTTGTGTCATATTTTGAACTTAGTCATTTTTAATAGTCGATTTCTACATAAATGTTTATTTAGCAATTCATGTTTGTTACGTTTCTTTGATATAATAAAACTACATTTACATATTTACACGTTTCTAAAATAAACTGAAAACAAACTTAAAATTTTATATTTTTCACGTATTGTTCAACGACATGACCTGGTATATTAACACGTTCATAACATCGTGACACAACGGTGGATCATTTTAAGCCAGTGTTTCCTACCTTTTTCGTGCCATGCCTCACCTAAGCCTTTCTAAATTTCTTATGTCCCTAAGTAACACGCACACAATTTTTTACAAACATTTCATATTGATAAATAAATTTAAATTTTGTTGCGGGGATTAACATTTTTTTATATATATTTTTGAAAATTATTCAGCGAGTAGAAAAATGTGCCGTTTCGATTTGACAATTTATATATACTAATTAAATCACAGTAGACGGTTGCTTTTAAACTCCGAACGAGTCCATTTTAGAATTGCCCCCCTGTGGGGCATGGGTCCTACGTTGGGGAACACTGTTGTAAGTTTTGCTAGTGGAAATGCATGCTTACCGGTGGGCCATTACTAGTGGACATTACATGGACCCATTACATCAATTGTTAAATAGGGTGTACACAAATGAGGTGACTCATTTCAAAAATTAAATTTAAAAAAAACTAAAAATAATCGAACTATGTTTTTTTTTAAATGAGAGCGCATTTCAAAAAGTGTTTTTCAGACAGGTAACATGCCATTTCGGTGGACCAGGTGGTCGTAAATTACTGGAAATCAAAAATTTGTTTAGAGCCATTATCTGAGACAATATTAAAACTGGAAGAAAAATAAAAGCACGAATTCGTCAGGAATTTTACGCTCTTTAATTTGTTAATTCACGTGTAGTGTGAAAACTGAAAAGTTTTCGTGATATTGAAAAAAAAACTGAAAAAAGAAACCAGAAAACAAGCATCGGCTTCTGCTGATCAGTAGCCATCGCGCACTGAATTTTCTCGCTGTAACAAATTTAGAAAGGCGTAACGCCGCGTTACTTATCTAAAAAAACTTTTTGAGATGCGCTCATATTTAAAAAACCCGTAGTTCCAACATTTTTAGTTTTTAAAAATTAATTTTTGAAATGAGTCACTTCATTTGTGTACACCCAGTATATAGCTGGGAAAGAGCATGTTTGTTTGCAAAGTAAAGCGTTTTATG
Organism: Araneus ventricosus; assembly: GCA_013235015.1. NCBI lineage: Eukaryota > Metazoa > Arthropoda > Arachnida > Araneae > Araneidae > Araneus > Araneus ventricosus. The sequence goes on from BGPR01046560.1 coordinate 1,312, forward strand.
TCCCTTCTCACCGGTGGTTCACGTGACTGTAAATGAAGTTTTGCCAATTAAGTTTATGATGAATCGCCAATGTTAAAAGGATCCTCGTCGCTCTGCATTTTGATCTGAGTAACTTCTTTCATGGATTTTATAATGCCAATTTTTGGGTATTTTTGGGCCATGAGGAGTGTTTTCCTTGGAGAAAAGGGACCAAGAATGAAATTAGCAGTAAAAAACACCATACAATTATGTAATCGGAGACTGTTCATGCACAACATTAGGACTTGCAGTACCCCATCTGAATATTCACTGCTCCGTCTAGGGCGCCTCGAAAAAAAATGTTCCAAGGGCATGAATTGACAACGGCTGTTCTGGCCAAAAAATCTAACAAATTAAATGGGTTTACCATGGGTCTGCAGTGTTCAGCGCTTTCACAACTTGCATCTTATATGGATACTACTTTATAATTGATCGAAGAACATTCCGTGCTGTAGACAAGGGAGAAACAAATTACGTGACACCGCTCAAGCACTTGTTGAAGAATATAGGGAATCGGCCGCTCTTTCGACCACGGCAAGAACAACTTCTTTCGCAGTTTCATCTGAAAGCCGTTTTCGTCCTTTTCCTAGCAGCAAATCCAACTCCTCAGTCTCTTCAAATTTAGTAATCATCTTCTTCAAAGCCTGTCTCAACGTAGGGCCTTTTCGTAAGCCTTTCAAGCGTTGATTTGTCGCAGTGCAGTTGACAAATTACTGCTGTTCTGAAAACACAACTTTATGAGTAAAACTCATTCTTTTTTCTCTAACGGCTTTGTGAAAAATAATTTTACATCAGTGATTAATGGCTTTTTAAACCGCTCAAAATTTTTCATAACGTCTTTTCTCTTACAAAAATAAAAACCTGAATGTGAACTTTTTTATTGCAGATTTCTTTTCCCCATGGTCCATATAGCATATATACCAACTTTCATCGACATCCGTCTACTAGAATAGACTCTACATAGATCTAAATAGGGTAACTTTAATTATAACCACCCTGTACAGGCTATGTCAAATGATAACTATTTTAAAACATTTGTATATTCTACTTTTTTACATTCTCTGAGGTATTTCACAAGCAAAAACTACACACTGGTTCGCTTAGAAGTACATAGATATTTATTTTTTGTTTCAAAAATACACTTGGTGGCAGGAAAAATTTGACCTATTCATGAATCATAAAAAATGATTTCTTGGAATTTTATAAGTAAATGAATCACTGCAAAACGTAGGTTTAAAGCATGTAGAGATGAAATAGTTGGCAGATATTTAACGGATGTAAGGGAGTCGAGGAAGTATGGGAAGTGTTGATATTGATAGCAACATTAAACCTTACGGACGCAGACATGAGGGATGGCCGTTATCTTTAAGGGATAATCATTGGATCTCTGAGAATATCACAGTAAGTGAAGATATCAGCAAGCATACCATTGATGTATCTTTGCATTCTTTTAATCAGTGCAGTTAAACTTGCAACTCCACTTGCATATATCTCTACGTTACACAGGAAGAAATTAAACTAGTTTTGACTGAAATCTTTCTTAACAAAGTAGGGAAAAACCGGATACCCGTCATTCTGGCAATATTAGTTCGTCTTTCTAGCGGACAGATGCTGAATTACACTCTACTAGTCAAGAAAAAGGAACACTCATAGTGGCGTGTTGCCACTGTATAATTCACTGCGTCTGTGAAGGTTTATTTGTTTTAAGGCGTCAACTCTGTAATTTTCGTTTGATTTTAAACTATCCTTGCTTAAAAATCATTACAGTTTTAAAAACCAATTTTAGTCCGGCTTATTATACGTTTATAGGGATTTATACCCTATCAAACAATAAGGATTTACTCCAATAATTGCAATGTTCTATTTCGTTTTTATAACCTCTGAACTCAGGGTAAAACAAATGGCGTAAGACCGGGACAGTCAATATTGATGATTCCTCCGATTAAGACGATAAAAACACATCAGAAGTTGATTGTTTCTATTTTAATGATGAATTTTATAATTTAAACTAGCTGCATGGCCTGGCGTTGCATGGGCAATCTTGAATAATGGGATATTCCCGGGCGGAGAGAAGTGAGATCACGTGAAGCCTTGGGATCCATATTTTCATATGACCGGCTCCATTTTTTTCCAACAAATATTGTCACTTACTTTCCCCAACAAATGTAAATATTCTTTCAAATCTAGTCTTTTTATTACTAATTTTCATATGCCCGCCTCCGGTTTATTTTTTTTACACATATTGTCGCTAACGTAAATGTTACGTTCCCCCCAAAACGTAAAAAATCCTTTGAATCCTATATTGTTTAATTAAAATTTTTAAATCCAACCTTTTAATTACCTTGTAGTTAATAACCCAGCATTTCTCGAAATCCACATTTTTTCATATACCCACCTCTGTTTTTCCCATACAAATATTGTCACTAAGCTTCCCCAACAAACGTAAATCTGTTTTGAATCCTCTCTTGCTGGATTAAAACTTCCAGTTCTAGCCTTTTTACTACCTTAAAGCAGTTTGGTTTGAATGAAAACGCGAGAATTCTTATGCTTATAAATTAAAACAGATTAGCATGATATTTGTTTTGCAAAAGAAAAAATAAAACGAATAATAATGAAAAAAAAAACGGATAAAAATGATTAAGTATTTTCCCCAACAAACGTAATGTTGCGAAATACCGTATGACAAAAAAAGAAAGAAAAATGCAGGAAAACGATTTTTTTTCAGTTGTTAATAAATCCAAACACAGAAGAACACAGAAGATCGCTCAAAAGGAAATACCAACTTCCGTTAAATAAATAAAAAAAATGCAACACCGGATGCGAAAACTAATAATAGGGAAAAAAAGAATTCGCCGTGAATGAATTCACCATTCTGCCAATAGATGGCAGCACGTTAATTCATTCATTTTGACGTTTTTAATTAATATCTTTTTAATTAATTCTAATTTCGAATTTTAAATGGCCGAAATGGATTCCTTGGATTATTCCCCATCTTTTGGTACTTTCTGCGTCCTTCTCCGTTCAGTGGTTCGTGACGAGTTAGCCGGACATACATACATACATACGTTTGTTTACCTTCGAATTTTAATAGGATAGATAAAGAAGAATGGTTAATTTAAAGTAAAAACTGTCTTAACTGTGCCCACAAAAGCTGCAGTGGAGCAGAGGAAGAAGACAACTGCTTTACACGTGAATTTTGTAACTAATATTTTTAAATTGTCATATAAAATAAAAAGGATTCCATCGTTTCCATTGAAAATCGAGTTTTCTTATTTCCTCATAACGTTAACATGTGTAACCGGTTTTACCCCACTAGTGGGGTAAAAATCATTGATAAAAAATGATGAAACTGTGACTTTTCTGGAAAGATATATTGCACTCCGATAAACAATCAATATTTTAACAAAATTTGACAAGCTCTCTGTCGAATATTTTAGCTCTAGCAGGCCTTCGAACCTCAGCTACCCGGTTTTACCCCACTTTCCCCCAAACCTATAAATATAAGATTGAGCAAAAGAAAATTACACAGGTGTGGAGGTTACCGGTCTCAAGAATCTCTGTTTTTTCTATATACAGGGTGTCTTTTTAAAACTGACAGTACTCGGAGCCATCTGTAGCTCGATCTGTCAACTGAAATGCCACCAAATTTGGTAAGGGAACTAATGACGGCATGGGAAAAAATATTCCGTGATAAAAAAAATAACTCTGAAAGTCGCCGATAGGAGGAAATGTGGCGTTGATGTAGTCGTCACAATTGAGAATTAGACAAATGAATAAAAAGGAAATTTCATTGTAACACTACTTTAATGCAGCATATGAACCGCACCAAAGGTTTAGATAGCTAATATTTCATTGCACCATAGCACTTTATTCATTGAATGCACTTCCTGATTGAGGGCAAAGACCTCTTTCAATGTGACCAGCCTTCTAGAGGACCACACACTGCATCTTGTTTGCAACATTCTCGACAACGGAAAGTAACATGTCACCAGGAATGCTCAGCACAGCCCATGATATGTTTTGCCTTTGCCTTTTAGTCTTCAAGGTCGGGACCCCATCAAGATAGACCTTGGACTTCAAATAACCCCACTACAGGGCCAGCCGGAGGGTGGTGCTAACGGTGCGACCGCACTAGGCCCCGCGCAGCTGACTGATTTTGCAAATTAAAAATGCCTTATATATTTTATATTTTAATCCGAATATACATATATTTGAATATAATCACGCGATATGTGCACATTTCACGTCGACCAATCAAGAGCAAGGTAGGGGGCTAGAGATAGAGATAGATTGACTAGAGACAGAGATGCCGGAAGAAAATGAATGTATGGATCTGATAAATTTAAGAAAAACATGGAAAAAGAAAGAAAATTGCTGAAAACGGGAGGAACTCCCTTGCAAAATATTTAAAAACCGAAAATGCCTAACAAACTGACGAAACATATATTTAACAGTTATTGAAAAACTAAAATCCCGAAAATCAAATTACGCCGTATGACATTCTCGAAAACAATCCTAATCATCATAAAGACAACTTTCGTCTTAATGAAGATGAAAGCCATTATAAGAAAACTGGAAAAAGGAAACATAATTATGTAGCAGAGGGAAACCTATAGACGATGGATTTCTTTGTCAGCGTCGACTAATGAACAAGATCAGGGGCTAGAACAGGATTTTGTTCTGGAGGGGGCTGAGATCATAAAAAATTTTTTATCGTCGTGACCTCCGGGCCTCAGTCAAATCACTTCAACTTTGCTCACCTGGCAATAAAATTCACAAAGGACACCACAATACTTTTGATAATTTAACAAAAACACAATGAAATAACTAGCCAAAAAATGTTTTCGATCGAGTTAACGCTACAAGTACGAGGGGAATGACTACAAAAGAGTGGAAAGTTTTGAAACTGTCAAGCCAGAAAACAATGTTGCGACGTTTTTATAATTTTTTTAGTAAAAGGAGATTAAGAACAAACTGCTGTAGTGATTTTTAAAAAATGAAGAAATTTGGTTTAGCCCAGGGTTAGGCTGCAGCCCGATAGCCCCCCTCCCCGAATTCGCCACTGAACAAGAAGTCAGTGAAAGGATGGCAGCTTCCACAAGATCAACAAAGAGTTGAAAACGAAATGTCGATATCAATGATCCTAGTAATTGGCCTGAAATTATAATTAATAAATTTAGAACGACTTTCATGCAAAATGGTGTGATATAATGTACTGTTTTCCGATTGATAAAAATGGCAGAAGTTTTTCTGGAATTATTTTAGAAAATAAAAGAATGAGGAACATCAAGAACGAAGATGGGATGGTTACTCTCTTGTGCAACTCTCAAATAGCATTTCTTTGTGTTTAACTTAACTTAATGATTGAGTTTAATTCATGTTCGCGATTCCAAAGTCATGAAAGATAATTAGCAAGCTATATATAAATTGTTACAATTTAAAAAGAATTTCAAACTGGGAAACACTGTGACAGAGAACATGAAAAAATAACTAAAACCGAAACACTCTGTGTAAAGTGTATGTATGAACGAATACTGGCTTCAGTTTTATATTTATCAGAGCATAATTTGGCATTCAAGGGAAGTAGCGATGCTTTATATAAACCACATAACGGTAGTTTCTTAGATCTCATAGAATCACTTGTAAGTTTTCACTCAATCATAAAACAATATTTGGATCGTTGTGTGAAATCAGCATCGCGTTCTTGTAAGACATTGTGATGGTCTAGTGTGGTATTGTATAGAGCTTTATTCCGGTTACTGAATACATTCAAGGGAAGCTACGAACAGCTTTTCTTATGACATAATTTACTAGCTGGCGTTTTATGTCCAATTTCTTTGCCATCATTGTAGAATCAATCCTTGGCAAATTATCCGATTTACCTTGTACAAAACCAATATCCATTATGAAATTAAACTCTGAATAATAGAAAAGCCCAAAACTTAACTTCTAAAATGTAAGCTAGTACAAACGTCTTGAATCAAAACATGGCACAAAAGTAGCGAAAGAGAAGTATGCGAAGGAAGGCAAATGTGACGTCAAAATTTACTCGGCCAATGAGAGTGCGTTTCGGATTGCATCATCATTCCTGCTACTTCAGTGCATTTTTCACCCTCAATTTTTAAATAAATAAATTTTTATATAAAATTTCACCTGCATATCTGAAATTAGAAATTTTTGCTATAAATACAGGTTGATTTCACGCGTTCTTAAAAAATGCTTAAGTTCCCCATTGTGTAATTTTGCGCTTTTCAATATTTTATTTATCAACATGCACTTAGTTACCAAACTTTTTTATTATGTAACGCACAATAGCAATCCTTCCTAATGGAATAGCTCCTGTTAACATTTTAAAACTTGTTGCGTTTTATAATTAGGCAGCAGTGTAAGGAATTTGACAAACTCTAAGACGAGTGTTGTGAATTTTCTTCCACTTCAAATCCGCGACACTGCTTAAATAACCTTAATATTATTGTTGCAAGGCCATGGAGTGGTGTTATGCTGGATACTTAATAATCACAGACAATTATTTCGTAAGACGACGGTTAAAGATTTTTTAATTAAACGCCTACCTGCAATTACATAATTCGCATAAAATAAGTGTTATTAGTACTCAAAATATGCCATAAAGGTACGATTTTTCTGTCTTTTATGATAAAGGTTAAATTTTAAAATTTAATCACTGATTTCCATACTATGTAGTAATATACTAGCAGGGGAAAGTTGGGTAAGATGGCGACCTTAAGCTTTGGGGATTTTTCCTGACCTCAATATTCGTTGCTGGAGGATTATTTTTTCGCCAAAATCTTCTTCAATTCTTTATTTTAAAGTGATATTTTTAAAAAATTTTTATGATTAAATTTAAGACCCCAAAATTTCATTTTAGGAAAAAAAATCAATTTCGTCATCTTACCCGACTGTGTGGGTAAGATGACGAACGATGTCGGATAAGATGACGAATACCTAATTTGTATAAACCTGAAAGTGAATCGCTGCTGCTGCAAACACTTAATCGAAAAATTCGGACCCCGATATTTTATATTAATTAATATGTTAATGTCAATTAATATATTAATATCAATTAATATATTAATATCAATTAATATATTAATTTGAGATTCAAACCTTAAGAAATGAAAACAATTACAAAATTCGTATCGCCATGGGTTTGGATTTTGTCTTAGCCAGAACAGGTGGATTGGGGCCAGAGTGTGCACATAAAACACTGGAATCCAATTCCTTCTTTCCTTAATCACTGCAAATGATGCACTCTTCTTGATCGAAGACCTCTGGTTCCAGATTGTCATTAGCGTCAACGTAAGGAAATTCAAATAAATGAATTGAGTCTTCAGACTTAGAGCATTAGAAGTCTAGGTGTTACTTAGCTACTTTCTTCTTTTTTGTAGAATTTTTAGAAGGTTTGTTGCGTTTAGTCTTATTAACTTCAGCTTTGTTCAACTGTCAAAGTCTTCGTTTGTCTTCTTTTCCCTCTATCTTCGCTTTAATCAGATGCTCATTTTCCCCTGGAGTGTCAGTGAGTTGTAGGAAGGGCAGGTGGCATTCAGGTAGCACGACGATCTCCTGAATCAGCGTGAAGGGGTTCGTCATCTTACCCGATTTTGCCTTTTTACTTAAAAAAAAACCATTGAAGGATATCAGCTCATCAGAAAAATTAAAATAATACGTCACTGAACGCGTTTTGATTAGCTCTTTGCGAATACCACATGTAAAAATCAAAAATATTTACTCCGTGAGCGCTATCCCTTATTAAGCAACAACCAAAAGTTGTGTGGGAACAACTCAAAAACACATAACCGCGTATTGTGAATCACACTAATAATGGGGTGGAATCTTTTGGTGTGACACGGGTAGCTGGTCGCTAGAGGTCTCTGATGATGCAGGATCGGGCCTGCCATCTAGTGTAATTTTCGAGAAAAATCGAATTCGTCATCTTAGACCCTTCGTCTTCTTACTCGACTTTCCCCTACTATCTTAAAAAACTTTAAAATTAATAATTTTAAATGAATTTGTATTAGTAGAATTCAATTTGTAATAATCAGACTTCTTTAGTAGAATTTCGATTATACGTATTTTCATTTATACGTCGTTTTACGCCATTCCCTTGAAAGACATATAAACAGTGCTTTACTGTATTTTTAATATTATACTTACACATATGAGTATAGAATAATTCTTTTTGGAACATATCCTAATTTAATGTGATATTCGAATCTCAAAATTCCGTTGTGTTTAAAATAGCGCGAAATTACACACTATATCATTTTATTTTAGCTGTTAATTAGTTTATTTAAAAATTATTAATATACGTTTAAAAAGTTATTCAGGGGTTGTTGCAAATTTTTAATGTACGAGCTGCTATTGATGAATAATTCTATTTTTTACAGTACGTAGAATAATACTTTATTGTGCATCATTCTATCTGAGAATCTATTCCGAAGTACAATGCTTCAAACGAAAATTGTTTTGAAGGAACTTCCTGAAGGGTAAAACCCGGAGGGAAATGACAATTTCTGACGTCAACATGTGACATCTATCACATTAAAGTAAGATAGAATTGTCATCAGATGTGATAGAAAATGTCACTTCGCATGGAATAATATTTAATTGAAAACAAAGGATTGGTTTGTGAGTATTACTTACTGTAATTTGATTGGCTAGATATTATTCTGAAGACAATTATTTTTATTTTCAGAGATTTTTTGCTTCATGTCTATTACACATCCATTTACATATTTAAAAGTTTGTTTATTTTTATCGTATATTATAATTAGGGATACTTGACCCTAATCTAGGGATACTTGACCCTAATCTAGGGATACTTCGTCCTAAGCTAGGGATACTTGACCCTAAGGATAGGGATACTTGTCCCTACATGCAAAACGTACTTAAATTCTTTTGATAATCTGTATGTACGCGAAATTCAGATATTAGGTTATAACTACTGAATCGAAAACGTCTGTATTATCAAATAGTAGTAATTAAAGTAATATTAAAAATTGAATAATATGGTTACTATAAAACGTAGTTGTTACGAATATAATCTGGTTAATAAATTAAATTCGTTATTACATTAAAGCTAGTTATTAAATTAAATTAATTCGAAATTTAATATCCAATTATAATATTGATTTAATTAAATGGAAAAAAATTACAGCAATAGAACTGGAAACCTAGCAAAATCATTAGCACGTTGAAGAATTGCCGAATTTGAAAAATTAAAAAAAAAGAGAGGATAGCATCAAAAGGCACACAAAAAATCTAAAAAATGTTGTACGAAACAAGAAATTGAAAAGCTTAGCAGACTTACTCGGTTCTGCTCATATTTAAAGAAAAATAAGAGCGAAAGAATAATAATATATTTCAGAAGAAAATTCATATCAAGTAAGAAAGACAAATTAAACAGAAATGGCGAAACATTAAATAAAACCGAACGATGACAAATAGTTCAAGCAAAAGATTTTTTATTAAAATAATAAATAAATAAATGAATCTTTTTTTCACGGGCGAAGAAAAATAGATTAAGTAAACTTAAATTCTTACTAAAACAATTATTTGAAATTATCATATTAAAAAGAAATTTTATTCATTAAATAATTAATAACAAACAATTTTTAAATAATTATTCTCTATATTTGAGTTTTCAATATTGCCTACAAACTCCACACAACAGAAAACTGATCCCAACGACAAAATGTGCTTCGGTCAATTACGACATCGAAGCCGCAATAGCTTTTAATAGGGTCAAGTTCCCTAACTTGACTTTTTCTAAATAATCTAAAAATTAAACCACTTAGAATTAAGATACTGCATAACTCTTATATCAAATTATAGCTAGAAGTATACTTAAAACGCAGAAATATATTAATTAATCAGTCTTTCAAAAGTAAACTTCCTATTCACTGAGAAATGAAAAGGTAAAAATTTACTTTTGGATCCCCAAAACTTATTTGCCTACACACCATTAAGATGGCTTTTCACACAGATCGGAATGGAAATCCCCTCCAATAGACCACATGACCAAAGGTCAAATAAAAATGCCACATACAAATTACCAATTATCTCGTAATCTGAGAAAATCGCGTAAGGTCAAGTATCACTAGTTTCCCCTAAGAGCTGATTTGAAATGTTTGGAAATAATCTATCGTTATCTTTGATGCATCATTTCGTATATGCTTTACGGTGCCATTGGACATTTAAAGTTTCCAAATTTTTAGGATTTCATTTGAAAACTTAAACCATTCTGAACATTTTAAGGTATTGTACATGTGTGTACTTTAATCCTTAAATGCTCAGTGTTGCCTTTAAGCAACATAACCAATTTTGTCTTCTAAAATCTTGAGAATAACACTGAAACTGCAATGCCTGTTGTTGCCAATAGGATACATAATGAAAATGTTATTAAATCAATTTACAATATGTAGATGGCAGCGTGAGTGCTGATAAAAAAATAAAAATAAATTGATGTTTTTCACTTTGAGGTTGTATCTTTTTCGCTTTGTTTGTACGCTAGAGAATACCATATTTTGCTCTACAACGTTGAAGGAAATAGCTTATTCATATTATAAGTTATTAAAATTCATCCCTGTTTATTATTATAAAATTTTATTAAGGAAATGTTTTACTGAAATAAAGCCCAGTGTTATCAGTTGGTAACAAACATTTT